>JANHGN010018894.1:0-15695 GCA_024605025.1 Megaceryle maxima | reverse complement strand
TGAGAATAATGGTATGTAGGTTTCAGCAGAATAGTTGATCAAGATTTCTTTTTTTTTTTCCACTTAATTGATATTTTTTCTAAATAGCAGTTGCTGTTTAAAAACTGGCATGGTACTATTAGCTTTGTATACTGAAGAGCCCTCAGCCAAAAAATATTTCTAAAGGTGCCTTTGAGTTATTTTCTCTAATAGCATGCTAATTATGCAGAAAGCATGCTGAAAATTGGTACACTGAATGTCTTGCTGCACTTTATATTTTTCTCTCTGAAAAGCAATGTATTTATTTCAGTAAGCTGTTTTCAGTATTGGTGGCAGAGAAATTTTCCCATAATGATCCCAACAAGACCTTCCATAGGTACCCACTTTGGAGATTAAGCTTTTCACTGAGGCAGGCTTCCTTCCCACTGTTACAGGAGCCTGTAGCCCATGCCACTAGTGATGTGTCACAGATACCATGACAGAATCTCAAATTTGGCCTCTGATTTGGATGTCAAGAGGCAACATACCATGTTCCTGCCTGAAGCCTCATGCTGGGAACTGACTGCTCTCATTTCATCCCTGTTTGCCCCTTTATAGACTAACAAACATTATCCTGGTATGTTACCCTCTGAACTTCCAAGATGTATGTATATGCAGATACATTAATCAGGCTGTAAGTCAGCTGCACTATTTCAGTTGCCACACTGCTGTTGTGAAGATCTGAAGCCATAATGGTAATGGAGGCAGGGTGTGACAGAGATGCTATCTAATGGTACAGTAACTGACAAAGTGACAGACAAGAAGTTGAGCTTTTACACACTCAAGTCTTGTGTTTTAAATACACTGGCACACAGACCCAAAAGAATCCCCCCTCCCCACCACCATGCTCTAGATCAGGTGCTATTAGGAGAGCCAATTCCTTCCTTTGCCTATAGGACCTCAGACGTTGCTGAGATCCCTGACCAGGAAGCTGGAGTGAAATCTAAGTGAATTGATTATGAACCCACAAAACCAGTTGACAGCTCTTCTCTATTCCAGGAGTCAGTGGTGAATTGAACTTAAGATGTGGTGCTGTAGCTCTGAATATTACCATTTGCCAGCATGAGAAAAGAAATTCTCAAAATACACCTTACTATCTTATCATGCTGACCATTATATGACATCTGGGCTGCAATACAATGATGATAAAAAGGGAAAACATATTTTTGAGCCATTATTTGGGGATGACAGCTCAACATGTTTACTTTATGTTTTTTTAGTTTACTTTTGATAAATTTGGAGCAATATCAAGATATCTCTCATGCATGGTGTCCCTTCATTAAAAACATTTGCTTGCAAATTAGACTAGGCTTATCATATTATAATGCTAGCAGTTTGCTAGAATTTAGTAAGTCACCTGATGCTTACAATGCTGTTGCTTAATATTTTGATCTAATTTCTTTTTTAATATGCAAGTAAGGTGATGAGAGCTATACACTACAGAGCATTAGTTCCTTCATTTTAAATATAGATATTAGACCTGCTTTTCTCTACCTTGTCTCTTTTGTCCCTCAAGACTGCCTTGGCTAGTCCCTTGAGTGTTCTGCAGCAAGTTTTCTTTTCTTTATTGACCTTAATACCTCTAATCTCCCTAAAATTATCCTGTGATCTATTCCTTCCTTACTTTTGGAATACCCTCCTAATCCTTTTTTGTTAATTTTAATACTATTAAACATCTAGTTACATGAAAGCATTCTGTAAGTCAGCAGCAAAAGAGCATTAAACATTCAATATTTTCCATATCATCCATTATTTGCTGCCTCTTAAGTAACAGACATATATTTCCTCAAGTCTTCCCCTTCTAACAAAATTATTCTCTTTGATTCATAGGTAGTATATTATAGCTGAGAACATTTAGACAAAGGCGACCCAGAAAGAGATACAGTTTCATCTTTGAAACTTTGTTTAATTTCTAAATATTATAGAAGATTACCTAACACATTTTTACATTAAGAGCAGATTAAAGAGTATAGACTAAAATGTAAAAGTCCAAATGCCTGAAACTAAAATACCAGAATCAAGGACTACTCTCAAATCTTTAACCAAGTGGTCATTTCCATTAAATTGTGTATTTTAATTTACCCCATACTATTTTAGTTTGGTTTTTTTCCCTGTCAATGTCATTTTGCTGTACATGGGTTTTCTATATTAGTATGTTTTCACTACCATAATTAATTTTTCAGCTTTGTATTGCTTTACTTCTCTTCTTTTATCAATGACCTACACTGTAGTCACAGAAAGAAAGAAAATTTTGTGTATAGTGCTGCCAGAAAAACTTTTCATCAAACCAGGACGTAGTAGCCAGAACAAGGACATCTGACACTAATAATGAAGGCCTTGACAACAGCTTAAATTTACTTTTACCTGCTTGCAATTACTTTCTTAAGTATGGAAATTATGTATTTGTACACCAACATACTGTCTTTGTGAAAGAAAAGAGCTCAAAAATACAATTGGATTTCATTAAGTTGGTATGCTTAGTTTTGATTTTTCACCATGCACTCATGTTTGAACAGTAATTTCTACCTGGATATACTACTTTTCCATAAAGAAAGGTAATGACATCATGAATTACTCCTGATTTTCAACAGAGCTAAAAGACACGTGCATCATTTCTAGTAGGTAGGAACAGCATTTGAAAAAGAGAGGTGTTATTGAAGGATATACTTGCATCTGGTTTATGTATTTTTGTATGACAGTACTGGCCTGGAGAGAGCAAGAAAACAAAATCTAACTTGCACAACTTGCACACACATTATAAATCCATCAGAGTTCTTGTAAATATAAATATGTACACACATGAATAAAGATATTTATACGCCTGCAATTAGATATCATTGCTTTCATGTTCAGTAGTACTCCTCCTTTAGGGATTATCCTAGGATAAATTAAAAGAGAATTTGTTTCCAGATTGCTAAATGCATAGAACGGAAGAGAAATCATTGCCAGCAGTGCTTACTGACTGCTATTTTAAACAGTAACCTAACAGGATAGAAAATAGAAGGAGATACAGTGCTATGCTTGACTGTTTCCTTTTATAGGCCAACAGGTTTTTAATCAATATTTAGGCAAGATAGAAAATTCCCTTTGCCTCTCAGTTCATTTTGATCTAGACTGGTTGTGCAACACCACCATGCTAAAATGAAGAGAGACATCATCCAGCCCATGTATGCAGAGTACACTTGTCAGTATTTATGATTACAGAAGTCAAGCTGCTTTCAAGTCACATTCAGAAACACTGAAAATGTGCATCTTTTGATAGTCTGCCAGTAGTGTATAGATATATAACCAGTATGGCTACAGCACATCATAAAACTTTATTTCCTGCAGATTTGTCTGCCACAGAACATTTACTTGCTGTCAAAAAGGTAAAAAATACGCTAACAGCCCTAGGTTTCCTCTAGACACACTGAAATTTCTGAAACCATCCCTACAGCTACTATTTTTTTCCTTCTTGCAACATTTGATGTACTCTACTTTTGAGGTGTGGGGAAAATTTATCTTTAGAAATGGATTATTTTCATATTGGTATCTAGGGAACAGCACCTTCTGGAGATATGATTTAATTTGGGCCTCCTCTGTGAGGTTTAGGTATGAGCCCGCTGCACACATCTCCTCTTTACTGGAAAGAGCCTTTGCAAGAGTGACATTTACATGGTTTATTAGATACTCACTCAAGCCTGTTTCAGCAGAGGTGAGTACAGAACAGGACCACTCCCAGATCAGTTGTTTCATATCTGTCAAATGTACAGGGGCTAAAAATGTCTCTCTGTTGCTATCCAAAGGGGCAAGTATTTTTGTTCCTCTGTTGCAGGGCTTTTAGTGCAACATTTGAACTCCGAAAGGAGCAAAGTAGTGGCTTCATCTGCTGAGTGGTAAAATTAATTGGAGACTGATTCTGTGCCACCAGCACTAATATCAAGAGGAAAACAGCAGTTCTTGAAATCTGTAGGAGCTTCAGTGAAATTGTCCTGTATCATCTCATGAGCTCAAGATTTTTATGACAAATCTGGTAATAACAGAGTCCCTTGTACAGATGGGCCTTCCCTCCTACTGTAACATAAAACCCCCAGGTATGATCCCATATCAGCATGGACAGGTGCAAGTCTATTGATTTTACTGATTTTACTCAGACCACGGTGCAGCGTAAATCCAATAAACCCACCAGCAGTGATGTCAAAGTGCAGGAAAGCTGCACAGCTCAAATCCACCTAGCAGCTGGCTCTGCTCTTCTTGGCAAGTGCTGCTGCCCCAAGGTTGAAGATAAAATAACTCATATTTTTCCTTACCTTTGGGAAGCAAAATTCAAGTCTGGGGCAGAGCATAACTCCTGTGCCAGGAAGATGTTCAGCTAGTCCTTTTCTCTCTGGGGGGCTCTCCTGGCACTATGTTCACCATGACAGTCTCAGCAGAGCTCCCTGGTGCAGCTTGAGCCTTTCACCTGTCCTGACAAAAGGTGGGGCAGCAGCTGGGAGAGCCTGAGCTCAGCAGCCACCCACGGAGCATCCTCAGGCAGCCCAAGCCTGCCACTAAATTCGTCTCCACCACCCAGGTGGGCAGAATCAGTCTCTCCTGACTCCAGAAGCTGCCATGTGCTAGACCAAATTTTTCCAAAAGTTCACCAGCACCACTGTGCATATTATAGTCACCTGCTGAGCAAAAGAAATACCCAACAGAGATGATGTGACAGCTCTGATATACCAGCAATACCCGGAGGGACTTTTTGACTATGTCAGGGATTTTTTGAACAACTGTGTTCATGTCATAATCCTCTAATTGTTACAGTTTTAATGGTAACAGCTTTCTTCCACTGTTTGGGTGGCATAAAATTTGTGGGGAAGGAACATCTCAAATGATTGGTTTCTAACTAAATTCTCCTTCTGTCCAAAAATACACAGTAAATAAGGTCTAATGGGCAACATCCCTAGATGTTTTCACATTGAGAGAGGAAATCCCTAATTCCAAAAAGCCTGAATAGATAAAAATCTCAAAAAAACCTCCCTAATTGAAAATTTATTTTTAAACTTAAACCTCTTAGTACATTCCGTACAGAAATAAATTTTTATGAATTAGAAAAAATCTCTTAAAATACTCTTCCAAATAGACTGTTTTCTGAAGAAAAAAAAAAACCAAACTTTTAGTGTACTAAGTATCAATAATATTTTTTTTTCTACAAAATTCCCACACAATTCTAATAAGATGATAGCAATATCATTTCTGAACACACCCCCCCAACCACACAGCAATACAGTTATGAGCAACAGCACTTAAAATCAAAAAGCTAGTCATTTTTAAATGAAAAATCAAGTCTTTGAAATACAGACTGCTGCAAAAGACATCAGTTGGAAGAGTTTTCACCAATATGAATTAAAATATTTGCATCTCAGTCCTGTTAGTGCTTGGAAGGACTCTCTCCCACTTCAAAGCCTGCTGTGCTTCTCTTGAGCAACTGCAAATACTGGCTGATGAGAGCAGCTGAGGTCTGGATTCAGGATCACTTTGGCAATAATGTGAAAATAAAGTTATTTCAGACTTTCCACTACAGCCATTGCCCCTTGGGCACATTTCCTGCAAAAGCTGGGAAGGGCTTTCCAAGGACCTCCCTCTGGCTGCAGGCTTTGATTTGGAGCAGAACTTGAGTCATAGCAACTCTTTTTGGACTACTTTTTAATCAACAAAACTTAGCCTTGTGCTCAGAATAATTCTGGCACAAATGCAACAGTATTTTGAACCTTTAGGGTTATTTGTTGCATTATTTTATGTGCACCAGCTCTAGATATCTTCTGTCAATACCACACAATATTTATATTTGGTTTGGAGCTCTCCTCATTATGAAAGTACAATAGCATGTACGCAGACCCTGCTAGGAAGCCTGGTTTAAACTCAGACTTGGGAAAGCTATGTTTGAGCTGAAACCAATCTTTGTATCTGGGGGTTTTCAGATAGTCATAATATTTCTATTTTTATTGTCATCATGTCTTTTTACAAATTCCTAAGTACATGCTGAATAAATACATCCAATTCCCTGCAGAGTTTTTCAGTACAAGAGACATTTATGACAAGTAAATTACCAAGAAAACATTTACAATGCATATAATTTTCATGTTAAATCAGACCTTTAAAGTAGAAGTTTTGGTTTTTTTTTTTTCCTGGAGTTTCACAATTTTCACAGCAAAAACCTGAGAAAAGGATGTTTCCCTTCTGAGAAATAAAGCAATAAGATAATTGCAGGGCTGCTGTGAACCATTTGGCAAAAGCTGCTCGCCATCTTTGAGATTATCCCTATGGAAGGTTTTACTTTTTCTCATAAACCTTAAAGCGTCTATCAGATGAATAGTAAAGCACGAGCCTGGAGAAATAGGCGTATTTAGCTGTGAAGTCAAAAGAATATTAGCATGTTACTGTTTTACTCTTGGGAGCTAATAGAAAAGCAGATTAACTGAAAAAGAAAATGACTGGACCATGTTCTGTAGGAATACAAGATGAGTCTTAACCTGGACATTAATTAAGAATGGAAGACTCTTGTAAGGAAAAGAAATATATTTCTTTTTTTTTTTCAATAATGCAGCATCCTCTTATATTTCTAGCTAGCAAGTTTTAAATCCAAGGAAAAGAAAAATTCTGAAGTAAGAATGGCAGAATCATCTAGCTACATTGGCACTTTTGAACTATATTTCCCCTTGAGTTTTCATTCAATGCAAGACCAGACGGTTAGAAATCTGGACGACTGCAGGCTACAATAAGAAGGCAGAAGTACAGTCTGAATTATATAAGAATGGGAGTTGCACTTCATGAACCAGGAAATTAAAAATAAACAAATAGCTATTAGCACTGGAAAGCGTGGATTTACACACCCCAGCAGCATATAACATGCAGGAATTTGTAAGAGTATACTATATACAGTAACTATTTGCTCTTTCCAGACCAAACCAGGGCAGCAAAATTGATTAGGCATAGAAGCAGCCAGAAATGCCCTTGGCACCAAGGCAGCTTTTCAGCCACTCTGCTGTAATATGGTCATCACAAATATTAAAAACTGTAGTAAATAAAGATACAAATGTTTAACATGCCTGTTCTATGGATTAAATGCTTCGTTGATACACCTGAGGGCTGGAGGTAGAACTACAGAGATCATGCATATTTATGAGCAACTGCTCATAATTACATCTGTAATTTGAACTGCCAAGTCTAGTGACATTTCTTTAAAAAGTGTTTTCTAGTGTTTTTAGTCTTTTTATAAAATATTGAAATTTCTGAAACATTAATCAATATACAGTCACCCCAAAGAAAAAAAGGTATCTCTAAATTAGTGTTTAGTGTAATAGACTCATGACTGAATTGGCTTTCTATCCCAAATAGTAGTTCTGATGTCATGAAGATTGAATATTGACTCTGATCTTCATTGTGGGTTACATAGAAAAATGTAGCGACTTTTCAAAGCCTTTGAGCTGCAGGTGGTTCAAAGAAACAGTTTACTATGCTCAGTGTTATTGAAAAGTCCTCTATGAAACACCCTTTATTCTTGACTGGGGTGAATGCATATTAATATTTCAGAAATTTCAATATTAGTGTATCTCTAAATTAGTCTTTAGTGTAATAAACTCATGACTGAATTGGCTTTCTATCCCAAATAGTAGCTCTGATGTGATTTGTTTGTAGCTTCCTCCCCACACTCAATAACCTTATCATAAATTTAACAAGAACTACAACAAATCACATTTCTGACATGCCAATGCAAGGATTTTTGTTTTGACTGTTTCAGTCTGTAATTTGTCCAGCACAGCAGGATTTCTGTGGATTACTTTGTGCACATTTGAACCAATATATTTTAATCTCAGGATTTCACAGAGAAAATACGTGGACTCTGTGTCTGTTGTCACCCTTCCACCAATTTTAGAAATCCCGTAAATTATATTAATCAGATTTTTGGTTTCAGTGTAAGCTTAAAACATAGCATGTGAAATTGGAGAGTGTTGTAAAATGGGACACAGATCTTACATGACACATAGTGTTAATCATAGATTACAACAAACATGGGCTATTGTGAGCTACACTTATGTTTGAGAGCTCTCAAAAGAGCTTTTGTTAGACAGCAATAGTTTGTACTTACTCCTTTTAAAGTCATGTGTGAAAAAAACCCCAAACAATAGGAGGAAATAACTAGTGGGATTTCTAGTGAAATTGTAGAACGCTAACCTTCTCTATGATTGCATTCACAGCCCCACTAACCCTTTCTAGTAGTCACATTGACAAGAAAATTGCATGCTCTTGCACTGAGTAATACTAGACATGAGCAAAGGTGCACCTCTGCACATCCTGTCTTAAGTGAAGAAGAAATTACTGTCAAAGTTTGTGAAGCTATTTAAAGTGAAAATTAAATTCTTCTGTAGAGGAGTCCTTTAATGACTATGTTTGTATGGTTAAATTACAGTCTTTATACAGTGTACTAATATATATGGCTTGACTCTTCCTCTGGATCTTTGTAATAATGTGATGTTACCCTTTGTGAAGATGCCAGAAAATAATATTTTAAGGAAAGTCAGCACAGCAAACAGTGGCTATCAATCAAATTCAGAATTAATGTGCCATAACAGTGTATGATATTCAGAAGAAAAACTACAAAATATCATAATTCAACAAAAGCTAATTTATGGAGTCTACCTATATGAATGGTAAGACACTGGCAAGGTTTAGATGCTTTTGCATCATAGGGTATTTAAAAGCATAAAGGCTGCACTGTCACACTATTATTTTATGTATCTGCTTGCTTATGTAACAGAGCAATACATTTTAAGTCTTGTATTACTAGCAGCCTTGTCATCTGCATCTGAGAAACTGATTCTGGCCAACCATAATACTGCTCAAGAGGAAATAGCAAGGATGCTTTCTCAAACAGCCTCACATCTCCAAGGCAGCAGAGAGCTGAGTCAAAACAGCATTTACCCTATGACCCACAACTCTCCTTGCCTCTGCTCATGGCTCAGCAAGTTTGGGGAGAAAATAGCAAGGAATTGCTGCTGAGTAACCTTTCTATGCAATGTCCTCCCACAAGGCTACATCCCTGGGTATACGGCTGACTGTGTCCATATGCCCAGAAGTTCCTACATTCCAACTGAGATGTTCATAGGGCTAAATTTAACTCAAAGTACAGAGACGCATGTTCATTACACACTGGCTTCACCATACTGGGTAAGGGTATGTCATCAGAGAATATCCTATGATGACACTAATGGGAAGCTTTCATTGATTTCAGAGCATATAGTTAACAATGAAGCTAAAAGAATAACTTTGGCAGACAAATTAATTTTATCTAGGTTCCAAAAATGATCAGAGCATACAAACACTCTGATACAAATACGCAGAAATCGAAAAGAGATTGTAAATCAGATATGTGCAAAAATGACACTAGATTCCTTTGGATCAGTTTAGAGTATGTAAAAGGGAGCCTTATTCTAGAGCATTCTTCAACTGTTAGTTTTCATTAATTCTGCAGTTTTCTAAGAGATCTTGATCAGAAAAGCATGTACTTTCAGGAAAATACATGAGTTTATAAAGTGGCTTCACCTGTGTGGAAAGTGCAGGTTAGTAGGAGAAAAGTAGTTGGTTTGCAACAATTTTCAGGTATAACAAGGACCTCTTGAACTGTGCAGGTAGAATAGTGACTACACTGTAGTTACACAAAACCCAAGAAAAAATGGTTAGATTACAAAAAAATGTTATTGGCAAGTAGAGTAGATGGCATTAGTATACCCAGCTGTACTCTCTGCATGAAGACGGCATCCCTTTGCAGCCCAGTTGTTAAGGGCAGATGTTCTGCTAGGCACATTTCAATTAATCAATTCGATTTTCCAGTGAGAATAAGCAAAAAAAGGTTTTCTGGCTTAATTTTTAGTAGAAAGGCGCATACTTCTGCACTAATAAGTATCAGTAAATTAGTGTGTATTTACCTAGGAAAGGATTCCCTCTTAATAATCTGTGAATAATGTTGATACCAAAAAGAAAAATGCAGCTACATTTAAGTAAATACATGTTTCCAAAAGAAAAAAACTATTGAAATAAAAAACCCTACTGAAATAAAAAAAACCCCACCTTGGTTAGACATTTTTAACTGAAGAAAGATACAAATATTTTACTGGAGGAAAAGATTTATGGAAAAGATGTGCAAGAGTGTGCATAATGCATTAAGTAGTCTGCAAAGATTATTAATAGGACTGAAAAAAGCTTCTTTCCATATTTCCTCAAAGAGTCACAGAAATTTGGAACCAGGTTGTAAACCAGAGGTAGACACAGATGAAAAAAACAAGGAAATATAAAGTATGATGTTATGTGGATAGGGTGTGCTACTTGCACTCCTTTTCACAGCTCTGGAAGAGAATAAACTGTACATATTAGGAAGGATACTTCACTTTGTAGAGGAAAGTGATAAAATTTAACTTTGCACAAAACCATCAAGCTTCCTGCAGAATTTCACTGATGTACTTTGACCAGTGTTTTCAACAACATAGACTTTGATGACTACAAAGTAAAAAATTTACATTTTTTTTTTCCTGCCTCCTCTCCAAAATGGACAAAAAGGCCCACTAATTTTCCTGCTTTTTTAGGTCAAATAGCAAAATCAGAGTAAACTCAGCCAGTAAGAAAAACAAGGCAGAATAAAATACATATAATTTCATTTAGGTGAAGAGTTGCAATCAGAATTCAACTCTGGTGTCAAGCATCATATATTAAATACTCACAGAAACTGTTTGCCATTAATCATCTAATCTCTAAAGATAGAAAAACAGTATGATGTCCAAGAGTGTTGGGGTTTTTACAATTTATTAATGGGATATGGCAAAGAAATAATCTGGACACCATACTAGCTGAAGTTTGAAAATTTGTGCCAAACTCATATGCATTTAATCCTGAAATACATAGGATGAAAGAGGGCTACAGCTTTAGTTTGCTTACTAGCAGTGCTTCTCCATTTGCTATAGAAACATCCCTAGGAGGAGCTTCTTGTATCCACAGGAAATCACAGGTACATAAAGGGACCTTGTAACACCTCCGGACGAATTTTCCCACCTGAAAATTTTGAGTAGCTTTAGATTAATATCTGAATGCTGAGTGTCTGTGAGACAACACATATCTATTTTCAGGGTACATCATCAACATGAACAAGTCTTTACTGGCCCAGGTAACACATCTGAGCAGAAAATTATTCTCTCTGAAGGGCTCTTTACAGTGAATTGCAGGGACTGAATTTCCAAGGTTGCTGAGACCAGGGCTCCAGGTGAAGTCAGTGCAAATGCTCAACATAGTTATGAGGAAAAAAAAATAAATCTTCGAGTTTCAGCCACCTTAAATGGAAGGGGTTGGTAGTTCAATCGCTACACTTACAGAAGGAGACATGTTTATGATCTGCACCATCCCTGATGGCTTCACTGTGACATTATGAAATTTTCCCTAGCACATAGTTTCCGTCATACACCTGGTCTCTAGCAATGATCAGTATAGAGCTGGTAATAATTTAAAGGCTTTAAGTAAAGGCTTAAAGGCTTTTGAAATGGTGAGTTTCAACTGAATCTGAATGGGTTGTGTTTAAAAGATTTTCACCTACAATAATGCTTTCATGGGGAAATGATGAGAGCAAAAAAGAGTTGATGAGACAAGACTGAAAGAAGCAGATGTTGAAAAGATGAACAGTCGATATTAAAGCATTATTCCAGGATAAAGCAGCCGATGGAGACAGCCTATACTATGCCAACAACAGCTTGGCTCATAGCACTGTACTGTGAGAAAACCAGCTGATCTTTTCACTTTGTGACATTATTTAAGGGTCCTCTCTGACTTTATTTCTTATTTTTAAGGAAATCTTGATAGATCACAATCAGAAACTTATTTCTAACAAAACTTCCATGGGAGTTTGTGCCTTGGCATACTTAGAGGACCCTCTGGCTATCCATCTTCATGGCAGCCAACAGAATACTTTTCAAAATATGGCTTTGTTTTACCAATTGTCAATATAGGTTGTATTCTGGAGGAAAAACTTCTGGGAGAGAAAAATGCAAGCAGACATTCAGAAACCCAGAGTTCTTTTCATGCTCTGGTTTCTTTACATTGTCTGAACACTGTAAAGCAGATGGGGTGTTCACAAGAGGCAAACAGAGGATTGTTCTAACACGTGAAAAAATGGCACTCTACAAAGCTGTTAGATCTGTCTCCCCAATAAGCAATGCCACCACCTCATGCAGCAAAGGCAGAAGAAAGATGCTTGTGAAACAACACAAAACAAAGAAACCATTGGCAAGGCAGCCGGATGTGAGTTATGTTTTGGTACTATAAAGTATAAACTGCAGCAGCAGCAGTGTGATCTTTTCAATGCTGACTTTGTACTCTGCTTGCATATTCTGCCCGGAATAACAACACTTCTGCTTCAGACTGGGTTGGTTTCAGCTGTATTCACACTATATTCTCAACCTTAATATGAATAATACTGCTGTTTCAGATTTTGCAGATATTGCTCTTAATCACAAGAGCATGACTGACATGTTAACTGCCACCTGTAATACTGCACTATTATTTCACCTAAACATGTCCAAAATCTGAATTTGTGACTTATGTAATTATGACTGTTAAATTAGGGCATTATTTCTTCACCTTCACCTGATTCCCTCACACTTATTTTGGTAATGATACTGCTCAATTTTATATCATTTAGTAAGGTGGAGTCTAGTCTTAGGCCTTTGGTATGTCATTTTGCCTTATAATATGCTGGTAGCACAGAGATTTTGTGGCCAACCTAATGGCAGAAAGAACACTGTACCATCTTAGAGCATTACAGTCTAGTGAAACACATTCTGACACACAAATGATCAAATTTAAAAGGAGCTGAAGGTGGCCATCTGTAGACACAGATATTTCCATGTGTTTAGGATATGCATGTTTCATGCACTGCAAAGATTTCTGTCATTGTCTTTCTACCACTTGGCATTACAAAGAGTTTATGTTTCCATGAGTGATGACTGACTACAACAGGTCTGGCATTGACAGAAAATGCTGCTATTGTAAGATATGCAAAATACAGCTTCCAGCAGAGACCAACAGAGCGTGGTTCTCAAAAGCCTGTCCAGAAAGACTTTCCAGTTATTCAACAGAACCTCTCTTCATTAAGATTATTACAATTATCCACAATTGTACAAACTTAGAATTTAATAAGCCACAAAGACAACACTATTTTTAAGGTACTTCAAAAGCTACATTTTCTGTTCTGTGCTGTTGAGGTAAACCCACTGACTCCACTGAGGTCACTGGGAACATTTTGAGTGATACATGGAATCTAAACATTCATGCATGGAGTTCTGCACAAATGCCAAATAAGTGGAAAACACAGTCTACATCTTGCAGATAGATTATAGTCACAAGATAAATGCTGACAGTTGCATTAAGTTTTCTCCAGAGTATGACTACAGGCAATCCTACAGAAATAGCACCTTCCTGGCTTTCAATGATTTGGATAAATGGGAAGAAATACACACACTGCACAGCGAAATGGATCAGTGAGGCAGCTTGGTTTTGCTTCATTGAATTTAACAAGTATCAATTTAAAAATTAATTCCTAAAGACCACCTTCTTAGTGTCTTGTAACCTCAAGGTTTCTTATATTACATCATAGCTAATCACTGCCTTTCTCCAGAAAACATCTCTGAGCCATTTGCATCATGAACTTGATGACATGTGGAAGACACTTGACCCCAGCAAAGAGGGATATTTCAGATAGTGCTATGCACAGTTTATTGACCAAGAGAAGCAAGTGAGAATCAATGATAAAAATGTCTGTTGGTCACTGAGTAAGACTCTAATCTGCTACCCCTTGATCTTGATGTCCTTTTTTACTGATTTCAAATGGACAGTGGCTTACACATACAAAAACCCTTGACTGCCAGAAGTAGGAGAGGCATCGTGTTCACAATTCACCAATGGCATACAACTATGTTCCTCTTCAAAAATCTGTGCGGTTAATAAAATATACTGAGTGGAAAGACAGTTTCCAATTTTCCTGTCCACCAAACAGCAGTGTTTATAAAAATAAATATTTAAAGCAGTGATATTTGGTATCATGCTCTACCAGCCCATCCCTTTTCTTTCATTCTGGTATTAATTTAGGGTTGTGTTTTCGGTACCAAGTAATCATTTCAAGTGCATGCTTAATGTCATCCAGTCACCATTTTTTTTTCTCCAACATTTTATTGTATGCACCTTGCATGATTTGGATGACTCTGTTGTTAGTTCACATTTTTACCTCATGTATATCAGTTCTTCCTCCTTTTAATAATAGTTTCTTTGTTACATTACATTAAAACAGGATACAGTATTCTGACAAAGCATTACCAGTGCTTAGAAATTCAGCTATATAGAAATACTTCTGTAATTTTTAATATCCTTGATTTTGCAATTCAGTTTCTAAGAAGCATAAGGACATATTAAGATACCATGTTTTTGTGGCATAACATACAGGGAATACATCTTCAATAGATGAATTAAGAAGTCACACAAGCTGTCTAAAAAATTTTCCATGTTTCCCAGAGAAACAAACTCCTTCCTATCAGGATACAACATACTAACGCCTCAGATGAGACTCCTCTTCTGAAGCAGAAATAATTCTTTTACATTTGACTTCTCTCTCTTTCAGGTTTACATGCCCCTTGAAGGCAAGCTAGCAAATTACACAGGAAAATTTATGTGATAAGTCAGTCATTTCTTATGCAAATATTATGATCTGCTTTAGGGTGTATCCTTAAGCTGCATCAGATATTTACCTCAGTTTTTGAAAATATTCCTTCTGCTAGAACAAAATGCTATGTCTTGTAGAAAGGAAATTACGCTGAAGTTTGTGATAAAATGATCTGCAGGCATTTTAAAAGGCATTATTGCTAGAATTGGCAAGGAATATGTAATAAGATTTTGCTGCCTCACAATCCTCTACCCATTTACAAGTCATACTGGATCACTGAAAATCACAGAGATGAAAGAAATCAAGGAAGTTTCCTCCTCAGATTATATGAGGTCTTCTGCTTGTTGGTGTATATTTGTTTAACCCTTTCTGACTCTATTCACATTTACTTTCCAAACAACATTCTCAGAACTTCATAAAGTAGAGCAACATGAAACAGCATGAATTAATTCACTATCTCCTTATATTTTTTACTATAGCTTGTATATTTTGTCCAATTAGCAATTGACATATTTTCTTGACTACACAAGAGAAGCAGCGCAATATGAAAACTAACCCGATTTTTTTTTTTTATTTTGCTGACTGTACTCATAATTTATGCCAAGATCTCAATGTTAGCTCTTCTGAAATTAATGTGACCTAATTTTGAGTTCCTAAAGTTAAATGTTACATGCCAATTTCAGATACACAACCTTACCAGTCTGGCCCACATCAAAACATTAAAAGGTCTCAAGGACACCATTCTGAAGGGTGTGAAAGAAAGCCAAAGCCTTAGCTACACAGACTTTCTTCCTGGAAAAATACCACCTTTCAGTTGGGTAGCAAGAAACTTCCTTAGATGTTGGAGTTCCATTATGCAACTTCTCAGATGCATGTATTACCATGACTGTCTTGGTTTGAGTGAAAACAGAACTAATTTTGTTCAGTGATTTTATTTTTCAGTTCAGTACTTCTAACTAACCGA
>JANHGN010018893.1:0-54918 GCA_024605025.1 Megaceryle maxima | reverse complement strand
TCATGAGGTTCAACAAGAGCAAGTGCAAGGTCCTACACCTGGGCTGGAACAATCCCCACTATCAATACAAGCTTGGGGAAGAGGTAATAGAGAGCAGCCCTGCCGAGAAGGACTTGGGGGTGCTGGTAGATGAGAAGTTGGACATGAGCAGACAGTGTGTGCTTGCAGCCCAGAAGGCCAATCACATCCTGCATCAAAAGAAGTGTAGCTAGCAGATCTAGAGAGGTGATTCTACCGCTCTACTCTGCTCTGGTCAGACCTCACCTGGAATACTGCGTCCAACCCTGGAGCCCTCAGCACAGGAAGGACATGGACCTGATGGAGTGGGTCCAGAGGAGGGCCACAAAGATGATCAGGGGGCTGGAGCACCTATCCTACGAGGACAGGCTGAGGGAGCTGGGATTGTTCAGCCTGGAGAAGAGAAGGCTCCGGGGAGACCTCGTCTGCTCTAGTTGAGGATGTCCCTGCTCTCAGCAGGGGGGTTGGACTAGTTGACCTCTAGAGTTCCCTTCCAAATCAATTCTATGATTCTGTGAAATTTGCTTTGCATGTTTGTACAGCTTTTTATTTCCTTATTAAACTGTTTACTGTAAACACACAAGTTTTCTTAATTTTACCCTTCTTATTCTCTCCCATATCCCATTGGTGGGAGAGTGAGCAAGTGGTTGTGTGGGACTTAGCTGCCTACTGGGGCTAGCTGACAACATAAATATATACAGCTTCAATAATCAGGCAATTATTTATTGGCTAACACACAAACAATGTCTTGAATGTAATGAGCTCCTAAACTAAGCATTAATTCAGCATCCCAAAAAGCTACCCAAATGCTCTTTGCTGGCCAGACATGCATCAATCAGGAGCAAAAAGGATGGCCACTACTGCTCACTAAAATAGATTTTTCCATGTTGCTGAGTTGTCATCTTCCACCAGTTCTGTTAAATCTTTGGTTTTTCCTTTGAGATCTTAGACATTTCTATGCTGATGTTTTTCCTCTTCAGTTCTGCAATCAATGCCTATCTGTCCCAGTCTTTTACACCATCTCAACAGCCCAGACTCCGTCTCTAATTTTACCTTTGTTATCTTCCATGGCTTTGCTCTAGAGCCTTTCTCACAATTCTTTGTCACAGCTTAAAGATTTCCTCTGAAGTGTGAGCCAAGGTTGCGCAGCTGGGCCATATCAGACCTCAGCTTTGGATCCTTGGAGCACAAAGAGATGAAGCCATGGGAAGGGAGAAAAGGTTACAGAGAGTTTATAGAGTGGAGAATATAGAGCATTTCTAGGACCAATTTGAAGAGGGAAATGCAGAGGTTTGTAGATGTACAAATGTACATGTGGTGTTTGTCCTATCTGACCAATGTAGCTTGGGTGAGAGAAGGAATAAGAAAATTTATAAATGTGATTTGATGAGGATAAGGAATGGTAATTTACACAGGTTGGGGTGGGAAAAAAGTCACCTAGTGACTTTTCACAGTGCAGAGACTGAGAGACAAGAAGAAAAGGTACAAATGTGATTGTGCCTCTGTACTTGGCACTGATGAAGCTGCAGCTCAAATGCTGTTTGATTTTGGGCCCCTCACTACAAGAAAGATAATATGGTGCTGGAGCATGTCCAAAGAAGGACAATGAAGCTGGTGAAGTGTTTAGAGAACAAGTCTTGTAAGGAGCAGCTAGGGTTATATAAGGGAACTGGGGTTGTTTAGCCTGAAGGAGGCTGAAGGGAGACCTTATTGCTCTCTACAACTACCTGAAAAGAGGTTGTGGCGAGGTGGATGTTGGTCTCTTTTCTCAAGTAACAAGCAATAGGATAAAAGGAAATATCCTTAAATTGTGCCGGGGAGGTTGAGGTTAAACATTAGGAAAAAATTCTTCACTGAGACAGTTATTAAACAGTGGAACAGGCTGTCCAGGGATGTGGTGGAGTCATCATCCCTGGGGGAATTTAGAAGACATGTGGATGAGGTGCTTAGGGACATGGTTTAATGGTGGGATAGGCAGTGTTAGGTTAATGATAGAACTTGATGATCTTGAAGGTTTTTTCAAACCAGAATGATTCTATGGGAAAAAAAAAAATGTAAGAGAAGACTGAAAGTAGTTTGTGTTTTATATACGATAGAGGAAAGTAAATTACAGGAAAGTGGCAAAGGAAAATATGATATGGTTAGAATATGACCTTTGCTTCAATATGTTGAAAGCAAGAAGGGTCAGTACAAAGATTGTTCCAGTGGTAGAAATGCAAATACAAATTACATAGATGAGAGTTTTTGCTTACCAAAAAAACATAAGCCTTTCGGATTTTGTTGAAAAAGTCACCATCATTGAGAGAGCAACCTTTCCAAAAAGAACATACTTGATTCAGTGAACAGTGAAGATGATATTTTTAAAATGACTGAGTTATTGAGAAAAAATGAGTTAATAAAACTATCAGAAAGAAAGAGGAAATTCAGTTTTTTCAGTTGTGATGCATTTAAACTAGGAGATGACATTCACAAGGAGATCCCAAATGATAGCCTGAAAATCACTTTCCTTTAGGATTCCTTAAAATCATTATATTGAGAGTTGTACTTCTGCCCTTATGCAGGAAAATGCTATGAACCAGCCTATCCTTGAATATGTTCTCACATCACCCTTGGCACTGTTGTCAACAACCTGCAGCAACTTGTTTTCTGATCCACATAGGGGATTAAATGTCTTTGAGGGTACAATTCCTTGTTCATTTAAATAGGATGTGAAGGGAGGATGGTGGGAATAAGCAAAAAGCTATAGAGGGAATGAACAATGGCAGGGCTTCCAAGCCAGAAAAAAAATTAATATTCTTCAGGTAATAGTTCCACATTGTACTTTTTTTTTCTGTCTGATTAGTATTCTTTTATTGTGCTTTATGAGAGACTAATATGATTATACTCTATCTGCATTAGTAAAAACAAAAAAAAAAAGGAAGATGATAAGATTCAATTAAAAATTATGCTAATTTGATAGGATGGGAAATTGCTTATGTAGAGTACAAATTTGTTACTCAGATATATTGGCTGTCCTTAGGAAAAGTTTCACAGTGCTTCTGAGAATTTATTTTACAATAGTTCATTCCACAAAAAGGAACAGACAAGGGAAAAGAAGTTTCTTGTAAAAGCTGACTCCACTCTAGATTTATTATTGAGTTCAACTGAATCAGTCTGAAAAACAAATTCTGGACTGGTAGTTTGGATACAGTTAACCTGTCGTGCCACAGAGATACTGGAGTTCATTACAGACTACCTGGTTTTACTTTTTGGCATAGGTAATATAACGTCCACATAGACATGCCTTGTGCCTTGACAGCTCTGATAAGAAAGAAGAAAAATATAACCTGAATGAAAAATAGTTTTTCAGGTTTTCCTTCTGTAATCAAAACTTAACATTCTTTTATCATAGGCTGTTAGATTCCATTTTTGGAAGACAAGCAAAGGAATCCTCCAAAACCGAAAAATAAAGGCTGTCTCTTTCATGTAGGACAGAGACTCTGTCTCCTTCTCTCACTGGGAACTCAAATGAAGGCCTGCCACAGCAATACAGAATCATAGAACCATAGAATCACTCTAGCTGGAAGAGACCTTCAAGATCAACAAGTCCAACTGTTAACCTGTTAACACTGCCAGGTCACCAGTACACCTTGTTCCCAAGCACCACCTCTAGTGTGAGGATAGATTAGAAATTCCTTCTGTATGAGTTTTTTCACTTTGCATGTTTTCACATCTACCTTGGCACTATTGTCAACAATCTACAGCAATCTACATGAGTATTGCCATCAGAAAGGAAAACAAGAAATAAGGCTTCTATAGCATTTTGGAACACACAAACCAATCCTTGCAAAACACCTGCAAAGCAAAATTTGATCTAGTCTCTGGGATCAAATCAGGAGAGCATGAATTGGATTGACTGACATCTAAATCTATTCCAAAATACCTGGAAGGCCAGAGGCTATAGCACTCCTCTTGTAGCAGTGATCTTGCTTTAAAGATCATCTATGTATTAAAATTAAAAGAGATTTAACTTCAATTTACAGGCAACTGCTTTAATTTCGAGGCTATATTCCACATTTTGGTTTATAAAACTGAATTCTTCACATTAAAATATTTGCAGAGTGCATTATTTGGGCATAGTCTCCAGAGAAATAAAATACCTGTAATCAATACATTGATTTATTTATAACTCCAGTACTAGTCCTACTGGATATGTTATAACTCATTTAGTTCAAGCCATCTGAGACCTAGATGTTTAATCTAAAGCAATCTCCCTTCAGGGTTAGTGGAGAGACAATTAATTTCAGAGGGCTGTTTATCCTATCCAGCTTGGACACTTATTTTATTGCGAATCATACCCTTGAAGTCCTTATCAAGTAGCAGAGAGGAGTTGTTTAGAAATACTTTTTCTGAAGGCTGTTGACAGGGAAAAAAGAATACCATACAATGATTCTTATCACTGCTCACTTCTAATACTACAAGCAGTAGCCTGTCAGTCAGGCTTCTTCTCCACCTGCAGAGCCACAATTCCTGGACTTGTATGGTGGTCCAGAAACAAGAAGGAACAACACCATCAGCATCAGAACCAACTGGGACTGAATCATCTTCACATTGAGAGGGAAAAGCTGACAGGTGACAGTCCTGGAAAAGGATGGAAGCACCCATCTATGAACCTGTCCTGATCTTTCAGGGTGATTGTTTGCTGCCAGGAGGCCTCCAGGCCATCAATTCTGCTGTTCATCTATGAGATTGCCACCAACAACACTGACAGATATGACTTGGAGAATATCAAGAGTCACTACTGAAGTCTGGAGGTGAGGGTGAAGCATCTCTAATTTATCTTAATTAGTTTTCATTTTTTTCTGTCTCACACCCCCTTGTTATTAGGAGGAATAGGTTCCCCCAAGAGTAATTTAAATCTGGTAAATAATTTGTTTCATTTTCTGATCAATTCCTAGTGAGAGGCTGTTTCTGACACACAGGTGAAATTTGCACTGCAACTGGCTGTTTTGGTGGAGCTGTCAGGTGTGGTCATCACCTCAGATTTAGATAGCTCTTGAAAATCTCACTACTGCAGGTCAGTCCAAAAATTAAAATAAGGACCTTATAAAACATTTGCTGTAATTTTCTTCTAATATAAGTTGCTGAGTCTGCATCTCTATTTGAAAGAGGGAAGGCAGTGGACACTGAATTCTAAAATCTGTCTATATGTTCTTTCGTATCAAAATAAATGTCAAAATATCATAGGGTTACTATATTTTATTCCTGTCAACATAATTTTCAATAGGAAGGATTTCACTCATTATTTGTGGATTGCTGCTTTACAATTATATCTTAATTGACTTGATCACCAACTTGAACACTTAATATTACACTATCATTAACACGTTTATTATTCATCTAAATCATACAATTACAGCAATTAAATTGCTTGCCTTTTAAACACTTGGTTCAGTGATCTTTAATTAGACATCTATGAACTAAATTACATGGAAAAGGTGTTAAATGTTACAATTGTAGTGAAGGGCTTTATTTGCCATGTTATGCTGGGCTGATTTAGATAAATGTCATATGTATTACAACATGTCGCCTCCTTGATACTTTCTGGTTACCTAGTGATTCAGAGACTACCTATTAGATAACATGATAGGAAGCTTCATTCTCTTTTATTCCTGGTATAGGCTACATATAAAAGGAACATAAACATAATTAAGCAATTCAAATCCAGAGTTTAACCTGCAATATATTACTAATATTTGGTGGAGGTTTTTTCTGTCATCCATTTTCACAGAAAGGAAAATCCTGATTTCATGTTTACAGTCTATATGTGCATCTTTGGTCCTTGCCTGGAAACTCCCAGCTGTTAGTTTTCACGTATACTATTCTCTTATCTTAAGAAATTAGATTCCTATTGTGGTAGGCAAGAATTTTCACTCAAATTCACAGAAAGAAGCACATGCTTTGGCAGGAACCTTTCTTTTTCCATGAATACACCAGCTTAGTGTTTCCTCTCAGTTAAAAAAGCAAGTTCAAGGAACAGAGAACAAAATAAGAAACATAATTATGCCACTGTGTAAATCCAGGGTTTGTTTATATCTTAAATTCTCACTGCAGCTAGAATACTCTAATCTCTAAGAAAATAATCGAATATTGAGGGAAGAATGATCAAAGGTATGAACCTTTGCTTCCTCACATATAAGGAATGACTGAGTCACTAAGAATTTTCAGTCTGGAAAAGAGATGATTCAGGGGAGGTAACTACAGGCCTATAAAATCATGAAAAGCATGAAGAGGTTGAATAAAAATTCATTATTCATTTTGTCTTCTAATAAAAGAAAAATAGTAGGTGCTATTAGTCAAAGTTAGTTCAAGTTAGTGTGGAACAAACCAGATGAAATGGTTATTCATGAAAGGGCGGCAGACATATGGAATCCCTTTGCCAATGAATACGATGAAAACAGAAGGCTTCAGAGGAAACTGGAGAAGTAGCTGGAAGAGGGAGCCTTTATTATGCAGTGTAGAGATCTGAATATTTTTAATAGGGAATTGTTAATTATTTTTTTCCACACAATATATTTTCACAATCTAACCAGAAAAAAAGAAAAAGAAAAAGAAAAACAAACCAAACCAAAAACCCAACCAACCAACCAAAACAAAACAAACAAACAAAAAAATCCAACAAACCCCCCCCCCCCCACAAAAAAAATCCAAACCACAACACAGCATTAAAAATACCTCAAGTAAACAAAAGCAAACATTTCCTAAGAAGCAGTATAGTATATTTTGGATGCCTTATGTCCTTGTTCTCTTTGAAGCAATCTGTTTAGACAAAGTAGGAAGTCTGTGATGCATCCTGACTTCTGTCTTGCTCGGTTGTTTTACTATCAAGTCTGAGACAGTCTGGCTGTGGAAACAGTCAGAACAGGGACACAAGGCACCTGAACTGCATTCCCTATAAACATTTCTAACAGCATTTCTCAGCAGAGTATTGTTGTTTTGCTGATGAAAGTTTATCATCCATTACAGAAAAAGTGATTAAAAATATTCATCATCCTTCAGTCAAAATCTTCAGTTTTTGATATTTTGCTGCAAATTCAACACTTCAAAAGCTTCAGAAATCTGAAGAGGTGTAGTCAGAAGCATGGGCTAATTTCTGCAAGAGACATATGGTCCATCAAGCTGAGCTACAGTTTTGGCTTTTTCTTTCCTATCTTGAATAGTCTAGTTAATCGACTCCATTTCACCTCTCCTCACATAAAGTAGGTATAATATTTCACTGTTTCCCATGGATATGAGAGGGCATAAGTCCATTAATGACTAAGACGTGTTCTGATGACTAAGATGTGTTCAGGTCTTATGTTGATGAGGATCATACAAGTACTTAGCAGGATAATACAGTATTCTAGCTGTGCTCTTTTGATGAAGCTGTTAACAATTCGCAAAAGCCAATGATGAATTTTAAGAAATGAATAGAACTAACAGTAGTTAATTTCAGGAAAGCTTTGATAACATTCTCAAACTGCAAAATGAAGAGTATCAAATCGTTAACAAGGGAATTAATTAGAAGTAATGCAATAACACAGGAAACTTGATAGGAGAGATTGTTATATAAGGTCTACTGATACAAACATTCCCAAAATAAGGTTAATCTTCCTACTGTTGAATGACAAAAACAAACAAACAAAAAGTCTGCTTTATTAAATTTCTTAATTTAGACATCCAGCAGTACAACAAAAAAATTAAAGATCACATGAATGATAGCTATAAGTAGGAACACTCCCAAAAACCTCAGGGTACTTCAAATTGTAACTCATCTAATGACACATTTTTCCATCTCTTCTGTCCCCCAGCTACTTACAACTTCCATCTTCTATGACTTGCAATCGTATTCCCTAGTGATGATTCTACTGTGTTGCTTCAGAACAGTCTTTAGCAGATAAATCATCCAAAACCATTTTCCATAATCTGCCACCTTCCATAGTGACTGTCTTTTCTTTTGTGTAGGGAAGGTTAAAACAAACTTTAAGATTCCATTTGCCTATTTAGATTTTGTACTACAACCTTCCTACCAAGACTTACAGATTATGCCTATGCTATCAATGAAGAGAGGCCTACAAGACAATTCCTGCCCGCAAGGGCAAATGGTACTTTACTTTGTTAATCCAATCTATAAGAAGGGATTTTCTTCTCACATGTTGGAAAAGTGAAGATCTCTTATGATCTTTCTCTGTCTAGTAGTGATGCATCCCATGCCTGAAAGTACTGTTATTTTTAACCAGTTAACTAAAAAAAAAAAAAAAAAGACAAAAACTTTTTATTATATTAACTGCAATTAGAATATCTACGCAAATGTAGTTAAGGATATGCATGACTAGGTTCATATCTAAATTCAAGATTCTTAAGTGTTTTATGATCAACTTTGTACTTTTAAAACTAACAGTTTCATTAATGTAATAAAAGTGAATAAAGTTATATAGCATGAAGATTGATTAAATTCCAATAGTTTATGCATTTTGGTATTTCAAATTTTATTTATTTCTTTTTAAAAGCTAATTACAAATATATGTCAGATTCTACTCAGGTAGATCACTAACACTCAGTCAAGTGAAGAAGCACTCTTCAAAGTATAAAAAAAAAAATATTTGAATGCATTGTGATATATTTCCTTAAATTTAGACATTTCTCCAGTTGTAAAAAGTTCCCTTAAAGTACATATCATATAAATAATTTCATAATCTGTAGATTAATCCAAGAAAATGTTAAATATATCAATAGGATTGTGGTGACTACATGCTCTTAGAAAAATAGCAGCAGAACTCAGACTCATCCCACTTCTTTAGCTACCCTGCTAATGTGTCTACAGGGAAATAATTCTCCCCTTCTGACACATGTAGCTCTTGTAATTGCCCTGCAGAAGTGACTTTCTCTCTCTGTCCTAAATTCTCTACTAAGATTTTGATGATCTGATCCTGTTTTTAGGTACCTTGGTTATATATATATGATTAACTGAAAGGAATAGAAACCTGTCTTTATGTCAAATACCTCTATAGATGACTTACATCCAGTTCTTTGTTTTCTCTAGATCCCAGATGCAGCCATAAACACATAAAGGTATATATTTCCTTAAATAGTTTCTCTATGCAGCAAGGTTTTATTTGAATTGAGATCATTATAATGTCCTGTCTTTTAGTTATCAATGCGGGATTGGTATGGACAAACTGATAAAAACATGAGTGTTCTGAAAGTGAAGTAAATTCACAGAGTAGTAATTCAACATGTGTAAAAGAGTATGTGGGCTTATTTCCAGGACACAGTATTTTGGCAGTGATTCTGTCATCATTATGAGCTGCTTTATATTCTATCTAGGACCAACAGCTGTGTTTATTCATATGCCTTCTGCTGTTCAGGGGTCACAGGGACAGAATGGCATTTCCATCGTTAAATATTGGTGCAAAGTTGAACTACATAGTGTAAGTCCCAAATCTCTTCCTTTGGAGTGAGGCAAACTTTTTGGAGGCTCTGGAGACGAAGGATATTTTTGAAGATATCCTTAAAGGGAATGCCATACAAAAATATAGACACAAGTTTGGTAAGGAGCAGAATCAGAAATCTTCTCACAGGAAAGAATGTTGTGTGCAGTCCAGGGCTGCTCCTGCCATCTGTCCATACTGTGAACCAGGGGGCACAACTTCATCACATAGTCTAGTATTCTTCATCAGTGGGCAATCCAGGATGGTAATGCTAACACAGATTACCTCAAAGATCTCACATAAACCCAATCTGGTTCAGTGTGCAAGAATCTGGATTGATACCACAGGATCCCTTAAAAAATCTGAAATCCATGCAGGCACCCTCCTCCCATTCCTGTTTAAAAGCACAGTCTTCAGTCTTCTACAGGGGTTTCAGTTAATACTTTTTTCTGTCTCATAAGATTTGATCTTATGAGTATTTCCTATTTCCTGAATCTCATACATGATACTATCTATGCTTCAGTTTCTTCTGAAGCATAGATAATGTCACTTTCACATCCATTTTCAAGTTCAGTGAATAAAAACTAGTGTCCTTTGAGTGACCTTTTGCCTTCTCTACCTGTCCAAGTGATAAAACCAGCTACCACTCTGCTGGACTTGCAGAATTACTGTGTGAGCTGTCTGCTCTTAGCAAGCTACTTGTCTTTTACTGACTTTCCTACCTTTCTTCATTTTACAGCTTCTACTCTCATATTGACAGAAGAAGGCAGGACTGGCTTCTTGCCTCAGGTAGAAAAAATGGTTATCCACCTCCAGATATATATGCACAGATATATGACTGCACTGGTGGATAATATCAATGCATAGCTAGAAGATTCCCCTTCACTTACTTGAAATACTATTTTCTGTATCTCCCAAGCCCTCACAGCGATGAAATGGTTTTCAGTGTAATAATGTTTTGAAAAGAGACAAAGTGGAACCACAAATATGGCCCTTCCAAACCACTTTCTCTAGCAGATGTCTAGTACTGTCCTCCAAATTGATTACAATATAGAATGCCTCTGAACCAGCAGTCCAGCACACCCCTCAGTGCCTACAGCCAATGTAGACTCCCTCCACCTGTAGGTGTAAAGTGTAAAATGAACAGCTGAAGGGTCCCCCAGTCCTGGGTGGAAGATAGGAGAATGGTATCTGTAGGTTGGCTGGCATCCCCTGACCTTGTAACAGCAAAAAAATCCTCCAAACAGTTACGGTGCTCAGTGATATGTAAAATGGACAAAGGACAAAACCAGCTCAGTTATTTTCCTTGCTTTGCAGAGCACATATTTTTTATTTTTTATTTTGCAGAGCACACAGCATTACAGATCTCTAAGGACACCTGAACTAATGATCACTCAATGTCTTTGTGTGATCCAAGGAGGTAGAGGAAAAAGTCAAAGGGATTAATGTATGTCAAAGTCTCTACATTTTTCAAATTTGGGAATGGAGGGGATAAATCTCAGGTATACCCTGAGAACTAGTAGAGGTGCTATTCATAATAGCCACCAAGCTGGCCAAGAAATGGCCAGGGAGGATCTTGGAGTGGTGCAGGTGGCCACATGAAAAGAGAATTTGGAGAAATGTTCATTATCATGAAGAATAATCAGAACACCATTTCCCTAGTCCCCTTCCCTTTTCACACCAGAGCTTTAAGTAGCAATCTCAGAGATGCTTTCTATTCAATCCATTAGCTGTGGGAATACCATTTCTTTCCAACATGGCATTAGATACAACAGCTTCTGCATTTACACCTTTGAATTTTACTTGAAGGTGAAATCCAGTGATTTTTATCAAGACATTCCAATCCTCTTGATTCCTCAACAGTGCCTAGGCAAAATCAAAAACCGGGCAGATGAATAATTATAAATTAGCATCAATACTACAAAGTGATATTAAAGAATAGTTGCAATATAAATCTAGTTGACCCCAGACATCTCTCTCTAGAGCTTTTCCAATTTATCCCACACTGCATCACAGAAAAATCTTGCAATGCCAACAACCCCATAGGAGGGCAAAAACCACTGCAACTCCACCTACCTGGGAGGTAATTCATGTAACAAAATTCCCCATAGCCTTCGAGCAAAATCGGTGCAAAGCAATACCCTTCTTTTTTGCCCCAATAGACAAGCCCTTTAGAATAAAACCTAGGTATATGTTCTGGAAATTCTTTGTTAGGTTTATTTTGTTGGCACGTTTCTCACAATAGTTATCTTTAGCAAGCTAAGCCTGTCTGTAAGCATAAGATATAAATGGCCACAAAACCATCTGCCAAAGTAGCAGCTTTTGAGAGTTTTTGTCAACAAAGGTTTCAGTGTGTGTTTTTCTTATTACTCTAAAAATACATTTAAAGATTACTCAAATAACATTTGGCTGGAAAATTACAAATACAGCTCTCCTCTCTTTTTCAATAGTAAGCTGATCAATAGAGTTTTGTTCATTTAGTGTGTCTGGGATATCCGAAGAAAGAGCAAGCATCATTTGTACAGTAAGAAAGATCTAATGGACAGTTCAAACGAAAGTGCTGTGCCTGACCATCTGTGTGATCTTCAGACTCTCGTTTTACTTCTCTAACTCTCCATTTCCCCTCCCACATTTTATTTCATCCCTCAGTCTAGAGAGCTCTTTGTGATGGACTGACAATGTGATTAAATAATGCCTAGTAAAATAACATTCCTGTCTCGTAGAAGTCCCAGTACATTATTTTAATAAAAACCGAGGAATAACAATGGCATTTGTTATTAACAATGGAAATTCTATTGCCACTTTCCTTATTTCTCATGGTAAAGGCTTTATGTTTGTAAGTACTTCAGGGATTTTCCACTTAAAACCTGAAAAATAGTATCTAGGCTCCTACATGACATATGTGCTTTTGAAAAATTATCCTAACTGCATTAATTCAGCTTCACTGCCAAATTTTGAAACACACTACCAGAATTGCATTCATTCTTCATTCTATGGACTCTAGAAAAAAGAGTTTGTGCACTTAAATACTCAAGCATAATTTGTTAGGAGAGTTTTACAGGTTCTTTTGAAAATATGACCTTTAAAGCTGCTGTGCTTTGGAGAAAAATGTCAAGTTTGGTTTTGTTTTGTTTTGTTTTTTTTAAGTTGGCATAAATTGCAGTACACTGACAAGGAAAGATACATTTTGAGCAAAAAAAAAAAAGTAAAATTTCCAAGTAAAACATGTGAACTTTTGCGTAAATGAAGGAGCTGTCAAGCCCTAAAAAAACCCTCATCTACTGGGTAAATGACACAGAAGGTCTAATCCTAATACTGCAATAAGCTGTAAAAATCACATGCCAGAGGTGCAGATGGTGGTTTGACTTTAAGTTGGCTGTACCAAAATAACCTTTCCAACACTTCCATTATACAGAATGGAGTTAAATAGTTGCCTTTTAGGTTGCACATGCTAAAAGCTAAATAAAATCATTAGAGATATGCAGATATTGATGTAGTGACACAGATCTAGAGATAAATATTGGAGCTTTGTCCCTTACAGGCACAATATACTCATAAATGACAAAAATAATTGACAATCACTAAATGTCAAAATACATTTTCAGGCAAAATAGGTGGTACTTGAAGGCCTTTATTTTGTCTTTTCTGGTGACCAGAAACTTTTAAAACTGTGGGAAGAATCCCATAAAGGGCAACTGGTGAGATGTGCCTAACACAGGAAGACTCCCTCAAGCCTGAGGCAATCTATGGAAGTCTAATGCACTGAAGCATGAAGATACATCTCTTCTATATTTTCATTAAAGCAGATACTTGCACCAAAAGAGATATATCATAAAGTGAAAATTTAAAAAATGTTCTAAATTTTCTTCCTGTCACTTTATTGTCCTATACAGGTGTTTACTGAGAGGTCCTCCTGATCCTCTCTGTAATCTTGTTGGTCACAGCATACCTTCAACTGTAGACTGCTTAAAAACTGCCACAATGAAATGCAACAAAGAACTCCTGGCAGCCCTTACCTTCCCATGAATGTTTCTGTTGAGGAATCTACAGTATAAAACAAGGAAAATGAACAATACCCCACTGCACACGTCCACATTACCACATAATAAATGCTTATTTATTCCAAAGTGTCTGACATCATATTTACTGTACATTTGTGGTTGTCCCTGAAGGCCTAAAAACATGGTACAGGCTCAAGTATTGGACTGTCATTAATTCACACCATGGAGGCATACTACAGAAACCATCTAAATATGCTGAGAAAAGAAAAAAAAATATTTTATCATACTGTGCAACACATCAAACCAAGGTGCATTGGATGTAACCTCGTCTTTTTATGCTTGGTTCCAGTCCAGTGTGAGTCTTCTCCAGGGCAGTGGACTGGTTTTGTATGCAGTTGCTCAAAAGATGTTAAATGCAAGCTATTGTTTCAGTCTTGCTTCCCATGGGCTGCTCTGTTCATGCAGGGATTATTTTATTCTTTCTGTAGCTTAAATATTTTGTGAGGCTAATTCTTCAAGCCTAAGAAGGATATCAGCCAGGAAATCAGGACTTCTCCATGAAGGAGTGTCTGCATATGTATATTTTGATCAGTATATTAGGATAGAGGGAAAGCAGGTTACTTTTTTCTCTTCACTTTAATCCTTCTTAATTTTTTTTCAGTGCAGGGGGGGAAGAAGGAATATTGACTTTTTTTTACTCATAGCTGCCATGTAACTTTCTTAGGACAACTGTTTTATGGTTGCAGAGATTTGGGATAATGAAAAAAATATTGTACATAAGGCACTCATCACAATTCTTTCATCCTGCCTCCAGCATTTGTCTTCCTGTCAAGCTCTTTGACTTTAAGGAGGTAACACAATTTTACATGCTGCTTCATAAAAGTGAAATAATAATAATCATAACAATAATAACAATAATAATACATTCCTATTCAGGTGGTCTGAAATTTCCTACCAAAGAAAATGTCATTAAAAAATGTGACTGCAATGAGACAGAAATATTAAATGCAAAGTGGTTCAGGTTTGAGGAATTTCTTGCGGATTCAACGTAAGATTTCAAAGAAGCTATTGTTGAAATCATGGCAAAGATGACCTGGATACAAAATACTGAAAATTAAAATCTGGAACCTACATCTAGATCTGACAAGTACCAGATAGTTTTACATTTTAGTTGCTTTTTATTTTTGAGAGTGCTGTTGGACATGGGGTCAGGATACTTGAGTGAAATCTAAGTTACAAAAAAGAGAAAAGGAAAAAATTATATCGCTACAGAAGTAGAAGTTTCATCTTGGACATGTCTATTCTGACATTAAAATTCTTTGCTGCTACATGAAAACACTCATGTTCCTACTGAATACAACCAATTTTTGAAGACAAAGCATGAGATCAAAATGACTTCACCAGATTTGCCCTTTGTGTCACCCAGCTCAACTAATTCTAACATTATTAGTCCTATGAAATCTGTGCAGATAATCAAACATCATATTTCTTTAATGATCAATGACACGGTGAATCCATCAGGACTCATGTGAATACAGGGAATCCCACTGTCTTCCGCTTTCTTTTAAATTTCTAAGAAAAACTTGAACATACCTTGACCATATCTCATTAACACAGACGAGAAAGACAAAATGCTGTAACGTGCCTGAAAAAAAAGTAATCTACATTTGTGTTGCAATTTATGTAGCATTCTAATAATCAGGGTTGGAGGAGGGAAGGTAACTATTGCTTTTTAAAAAGCTAGGAATACTGTGGCTGGAAAAAGAGGAGAAGTGGAAGGTTAAAATCAATTACTAAATTTGTGGTGAGTTTGGCACAAGGCAAGTGGGCACAAACTAGCCAGCCATACACCCAGGTGGAGAACTAGATTATCTTTTCTGCCAACAAAAGGAGTGAGGCTTTGGAACATTTTTGTCAAAGGACCTAAAAACCAACTGGCTTTTGAGGCAGGGTACAATTAGTTTGTAAATGAAATTTTTCATTATGGCTGCCCAGGATAACAGCAAGCTGGCTCACACACAGACCCTTTCAATCTTCTGCCTGTGACCTCATAGTGACTCCTGCTATCCCAGGATTACATCATCTTTTTTGGCTACGTGGGACTCATCATCAAAGATTTTTGGGTTTTATTAAAATTGGAATGCAGAATTTGCACAATGAGAATGGAAATTGTTTTATGTTTCTGCATTCATCCACAGATGCTTGTGTGTGGACAGGCTAGATTACGGTACTGCATCTTCTATAGCATTTGTCTTACTAAATTTCTTCCTTTTTTAACTGTGTGTATATTTACAGTATATTTCCTCTAGAATTGTTTAGCTGATTCACTGGGAAAAAAAAAAAAAAAAAAAAAAAAGGTGATCTTCTAAGTGTTACAACAAATGGTATCCTGTTAGCTGCAGTGTATAAATGAATCAGGAAAAAAAAATCTTCCTTATATCCTTTATTTCACAGTAATACAAGCGACATGAGAGACTTGCCTGGCAGAGGACAATATAGGGACATTGTCCTAGAAGTTATAGACTTCATAGAAAAGTTAATACTTAGATACTTTGATATTTTTAGTAGTTGTCTTTAGAGAACAGCAAGTTTTATTCTTATGAACAGAGAGGTTGGGCTTTATATTTTCAACACTAACTTAGGTTTGGAACTACTTCAGGCCATCAGCTGTGGACAAGAAAGTGGACTGAGTTTGTGAAAAATATGCTGTAGATATAGAAAGTAACTATATGAGTAGTATCAAAGTATCTATGCAGAAAGAAGCAGACATCAGCACTAATCACATCTAAATTTAAGCAACTAGGAGAGAAACGTGCTCAAGACTCCTGCTTTCAGTGGGGATAAATGATGTGACAAGTAGCAGAACATGGAAGTTGCTATGCATACATCACGTTCATTTAGGGCTGATTGTATGCACCCTTATGCAACTGTGCAAAAGACAACTACTTCATGCTGCCTTTGTAGTCCTTGCATTAGGACTATGAGCATAGTTAAAAGCTGAACACTATGAACACTAATCACTGAAAGAAGGTTGGACTAGGGGCATATCATTGTCTGTTGTCCATTGTCTTCCATTTGTCCCCTACACAATGACAACTTCTCTCCTGGAAAGAAGTACAGTCATATCTTACTATGCATTCTGATTAATGCAACCACATTTCCAAATAAGTGAAAAATAAAGAAGAGGATCTAAAAGAAGTAGTGGTCAGGTTAGTACATTGTTGTTCAGTGCTTTCTTCTGAAAAGGAACTGATGAATCATCCTTTCAGATGGCCAAACCAAAATCACTCTGTTCAAGCAAATGCCACCACAACACACTCCAGTTTACCTATGGAACATAACTCCTACTCACAGCCCCACATCAAATATCTCTTATCCCAAAACACAATGTCCCAGTCTTCCTTGCCCAGAGCTTTCCAAACTTTCCAAATTTGACCCAAAGCCCAAGTACGCACATCCTTGTTTGTCCCATGATCCCCATCACAACCCCCTGTCCAATCCTAAATAACATAACCCTAATAGCCCTACAACCCTCTGCTCTCACCACCTTGACCTAAATCCCTTCCTATACAGAATCCCCTCCCTCTCTGCCCCAACCTCTGCTCTGTCCCAGCCCCAGCCTTGCTCACATCTGTGTCTGTGGACCCAGGCCAAGCGCAGCCACTGCCAGCTCTTCAGACCTAGCACTGCATGCACATCTCCCCCTCCTCCCTCCTCCTGTTCACACTCACCACTGCCCTGCCATTGCCTGCTGCAGTCTGCCAAGCCTGGTCCTTGCAAAACTTCTGCTGGAAATTCCCAAACCCCAGTCACCAGCTGCATTTGTTCAAGTATTTGCTTAGATGGTGCTCCAAGGACAGAAAAGGAAAGACATATCAGGGAAACCCAGGCAGCTGATAGCTCCGTTCCTGTGGGGAGGCAGCACTGTTTAGTAGTTACTAAAGACTCTTGTTTTAATAATAGAACACAGCCCTGAAATTTAATTAGCACTTATAGCAACATATGTCAGATAGCAATAGCTTTCAGCAGACACTTGTAAGCATTGTCAGGACTGCAGACTTGGCACCAAAGTGATACTCTACTCCTGTTTGCGATGACGTAAATCTCACATAACTTTCATTGTTAATTCTGGTTTTCACTCATTTTGCGGAGAAAAACAAAGAAATATCTGGGCCAATTTTCTATCTATTCAAAACATACTGTCTGTCAGTTTATTATATCTTCCTGATTTAGGTGACAACTTTCAGCTTTCCACCTCAGTCTTGGCTGTTGAATGATGAGTAAGCAGTAGTACTGGTGCTAATCAATTACAGTTCCTGAATTAAGATTTTATGGCTGTCTGTGTCAAACTGTGTTTTGCCATGCAGCAGAATTTGGCATCACATAACTTTTTCATTTATTCAGATGTAGCAGTCATAGTCACTATCTGAAAATGAAATTATATTGTAAGGCCCCAGACTGGTTTTAAACACCAATAAGGTAGTGGATGCTGTTGTTTCTGTGAAGCTTATTTGGGGTATACCATTGAAAAGAAAACACTGGGAAAGCATCAGGGATGATGTTAGGTAGCTTAGTTATAAATGAGACCCAGGAAAAGTAGTCAGAGGATATTAATTTCTGAAGATGCATTTCTGACCTGTATCTTTACTGATGATCCTATGGAGTGCAAAACATCCCCTGTGAATGTGCCGGACAATGAGAACTCACCGTGTGAGTTTGTTTGTTTGTTTGTTTGAATTTACACAGAAAACTACAAAACATGTTCAACTTTCATTACTTTATGGATCTGAGAGTCTCATTCAGGTCCTACAACTCATTCCATTTTTCTTGCTTGGTTTGTAGAAAGCCTTGGAAGTAGGCTGGAATTTCTATTACAAACATATCTTCAGAAAAAAAACCCACTTTTGAAATGTTTTAGAAAGCCACCTTTTTATTTCATATCAAACTGTCGTTCTGATAAAAACAAAGTTTCCTTATTTTTACTTTCATATAATTCTCAGCCTTGTAAATAGACAGGATCATTGTGTGCGCTTCACTTGAAAGATATTGTTCCTTTTGGAGCACACGCATGAAAGGAGAAATTTTTCCTCACATTTTAATTTAATTAAAAGCCAAGATGAGTTGGAAGCTTTGAGCTGATCCAGTGAGAAGATGACTGATCAAGGGTGTGTTAGCACAGCCATGGGTAGCAAGGATACAGCTCTTTTCTCGGTGGTGAACAGAAATGCAGGCAACAGGCTAAGAAGTACTCTCTTGATTTTCACAAAACAGGTTTATTAATACTACTCAGGAAGGAGAAGACAAATAGGAGTTTGAAGACAATGAGATCTTAGAGTGTTCAGATCTCCAGAGGTTAGTGGATTATGCAGGCCAAGAGAGAGGTTGTGATGCTCACCTAATGGCATTAATGGAAAAACATGCTAACTAGGTTCCTTCATCATTACCTCATGCACCTTTCAAGATCTTCCTCTCTCAGAAGTAATTTATCTTGGAAATTTCTAGAGTAACCCCAAACCACGCTGACACATTCTTATCCATTTATATCTCCTCTGCAACCTGTGCAAAATCTTACAGCTTCTTGAGAAGCTGATATGATTCTGCTTAGCTACAGTGACTGAGGCTATGCACGTTCACAGCCACAATAAATGTTACATGGTGCTCTTCCACTGAAAGTTTAATTATCTTCTATTTGCCAAGATCAAGAAGAGTGTCATAAACTTTAGTACAGTTTTAAACTATTCACATTTATTTTTTAAATTTGTAGTAATTTCAACATGTCTGTATCTCATATTACTGTTTGTACTTAAGGATATTCAAAATCTAGACAACAACTTAGTGGCTTTTCAATGTGAACAGACATCTGAGTGACACAACACGTAGATTCAGAAGAACAGTAAATGATGCAATGAGGTTGAAAAATTCCATTCATCTACATTTTTTCTCTGTAGACAATATCTATCCTGAATTTCAGTAGAGAGCTTTAAGAGCCATTGATGGCTCCTTAAGTTTGTGAAAAAATACATTCAGAAAGGTGACAGTACTTTTACTATTTTGGGCAGCAAATGGCTGATGTTAACATTGGTTAATGTGTTTCCCCAAATGTTCTTAGACTTTACTGAAAAGTTAGGATTTTAACAAGAGAAGTTAGAGAAAGTCTAACTAGTTTAATATATAGGCTGAAGCTGGCAAAAAGCTGCAAGATCAGACTAATTATTTTAAGGGTCTCTTCTGACCTTTAGATATAGGAAATGTCAGACTCAGGATTACAGAAACTGCAAAAATTTCCAAAAAATTTGAACACAAAATTCTGTTTCCAAGAACTCTCAGGTTCTGTACTGGAACAGAGTCAGGTGAGATGAATATACTTCCCCCGGATCTTCAAAGCAGTGGCTGGAGGCTTGTGTGCAAAGGTAATATAAAGAAAACTTCTGTTAAAATTTTAACAGAGATAAATATTTTTAGATAAAGAACAGTTATAGAAGGCTGGAGAACTGCTTGCAAACTTCATATATTTGTTTGGAAAAACCATCTGCAATCAACGTAACACCTACTGATATATTTTGTCCTGATACTGTAAAATAACAGCATTTGTTAGCAGGGCTGTCAAGCAGTGTGCCAATACTTAACTTGGCCATATCAGCTCCACCAATATGGCTTTTGACCATACTAGTAATGGAATCAAAATCACAGGAAGCTGAGATAAATAACACCAATAAAATGTATTTTTACTCTTAAGCAGTAAAAGTTGAAAAATGATGTTACAATTTTTTTGTGTTTATTTTTTGAAGTTTTTGAAGGGCATACTTACCAGCAGAAGTGCTTTAAAAATACATTTACTCCTTGGTTTTTTGTTAACACAATAGGGTATTCAACTTGAGCTCCAAAAAAATCTTGTGCATTCTTACAAGTTAGGTCTCTTCTCCTCTCCTTACACTGCTGTTGTTCTGTTGTCTTCTTTAGGACTGTTCAAACTCCAAAGCAAAACTATGTGTTTGTGGATGTAGTCTCACAGCCTAACTTTGGGCCTCCACCTTCTGACAGATAAGCTGAGAAGCCAGGCTTTCTCTCTAGTGAACAGAGAGAAGCTCTTCCAGAAGGCAGTTCAGACCATGTCTAGACTTACATGCCAGGACATGTTCTGAATGTCTAGTTCTATTGCAGCATATTTTTCCTATCAGGCTTGATCTGCTTCCCTGAATTTTCCTTTAATAGAAACCAAGACACCAAAGAAGAGAAGAGAAGAGAGAAAGAAAGAAAATTAAATTCATGTATCATCATTATGGTAGGTGCACACCTAGGGTGCATACAATGTTAGGTTTGGTTATGAAGAAGTAGACTCACTGGATAATGCATAGGCGGCTTCTCTAAAATATCCTGTGGAACAATCTAGCACCTGCCTCCTACTGTTATTTTTTCTGCAAGGAACTAATGAATTTCAGTATTATCTAAAGTCTAAATCTAGGTCTGCATCCTTTTTTTTTTTTTTTTTTTTTTTTTTTTCTTTTTTTTCCTTTTATTTTCTTTTCTTTTTCTATGGAACTGAGTGGAAACATTCATTAACACTGAAAAATATTTGTTATTTGTATACCTTTCATAATCAAAGTATATTGTAAGTTTTCATATGTATGCACAGGACTCTCACAATTTACTTCATATCCTATCAGCACTTTGAACTCAGAGTATATAGAAAATTCACCAGATGGAAATTGTGCACCTACTGTATCTATTAGTGTCTTACAGCCACTTTGAACAGGTGCTGTGTTCAGCAGCTGTGCTATGTAAATTAGTATACAAGCATTTTAATTCCAGTCATCACTGATTTATCTGCTAATCCATGTTTTTTTTAGCTAGTCTGCCATTATGCACCATAATTTACCTCAGTCATGTTCTTAGTATGGATTTTACTCCTGCTACACATTATTTTGTGTTCAAATTGTACTGTACCAACCATATAGACTCATCGCAGTGGTACACGAGCCAGTTTCCAGACTGACATCTGCTTGTCTAAAATTCTATCAAAATACTATCAATACTATCAGCTAAAATAAACCCTCTAGAATATCCTCTCTCAAGTTATGTAATCTCTACTTTGCAATTGATGGTGATTTATCAAGATTAAGTGCAAAAGGCATCCTACTTTTCAACTGGCTGTGATTTACAAAACATACTCCAGGTTTAAAACATCAGATTAGAAAGGTATCACACTGTCAAGTCATACTAAAACCTCTTTTTTGGGGAGAGATTCACAAAAGCAGCAACTTGTTTCCTTAGTGGAGATGACAGTAAAAATGTTACAAGTCAGAAGGAACTTTTACATTCTATCAACTGCTGAAATATTTAAAAAAGTGTATCTAAGTGCACTTAAGGTTTCATTTCGAAAGATACAAATAAATCTATTTTAGCGAACTGTATTCAGCACCTATAAAGGCAGCTGCAAACCTACAGGACTGTGCAACAGCAGACTCCTGGTCAGAGATACAAGCATCCTTCATTTTCAGAGCATTTAACTTATTTAGAAGTCTCCCCTGTGCCCCCAAATCCTCACAGTTTAATCAGTTTATCAAATACATCTATACAGCTTGAAGCTAATCGCTTTTCCCAATCACCTCATCAGCAAACATACGGTTTCAGTTTTCTACAAAGTCTCTGGGGTATCCACAGTGCACTTTGCATGGCTGTCACTCCAACTCCTGTCCTGTCAACAGCACCTTCAGATTGGGAGTGCTATTTATGGAGCTTCCTGTATTTTTTTATGAGGACTCACACCTCTGTTTTGGCAGCAGAGTCACACCCTGAAAATTAGCAGTATCACAGCTGTCTTTACCAATTTAGTATATAATTTTCACAGGTGTTCTCAATTGAAACAACTTTCCTTAAACATCAGACTGCAGTCTATCTAGATATCTTTAAAAACAAAAAGCATCTCAACATCTATGTTTTGGAGACAGGGAGATTTGTTCTGCCCTTCCATTTTTTGGGGGTCTTTTTTTTTTTTTTAGTCTGAAAGCTGTGCTCAACAGGAAAAAGAAAGCATTTATTTCATGCAAAGGTTACTTCCATACTCTTTCTCTTTTTACCTGTTCAATAGTATTTATTGATAGAAACAACTACTAGTTAATTCTATCGCTAGCTGTCCTGAAATTCCAGCACATACTACTCATCAAAATACTGAAGCATTCACACTTTTAACGCAAGCAGAAAATTTAACCTCAGAATTAATATCCATTCAATTTAGGAAAAAACTTAATGCTGCATATTTATTGAGTTTGATCATTAAACTAATAATTCATAATGGTTTTCAAATGTCTCAAGACACCTGCTTGTGAGTAAGTGGTCTGAGTCCTATTCTCCACTGACTATAGTGGAAATGTAGTAGTCTAGTTTACTGAAAGGGTTGTCAAGCACTGGAACAGGCTCTCCAGAGAAGCAGTGGAGTCACCATTCATGGAAGTACTTTAAAAATGTGTAGATGTGGTGCTGAGGACATGGTTTAGTGGTGATCTGGCAGTGCTGAGTTAATGGTTGCATTTAAATGATAGGATTGTCTATAGTGACTAAAGCGCCAGAATATGTTCAAAGAGAAATACCTGGCACAGAGATGGAGTGGTCAGGGACATCAGTAAAGTCTCGAGCCATCTGCAGTAATTGTGTGTCAGGGTCCCATTGCTATTATTGCTTATCATAAAACATATGGTTAGAGCAAGTCAGGGCAGGGAGAGCAAAGTTCAACAGAAACAGCCTGCAGGGTTAATCTGTGAAGCCGAAGACTGACATGTCACTCAGCTCTGCTAATTACCAACCCTGTTAAAATGCTTAACTAAGACTAGATGGGAATGCAGAAGAAATGGAGGCCTACCTTTACTGCTGTCTTTTTAACTTAAAATAAACAAAAAGAAAATCCAAAGAGCAGTTCTGAAACAAAGCTCATAACTGTCACTGATGCTTTCACAGAGAAATCTCACTTAACCTACACAAGGGATGTTAATGTTTCCATCCTCTCTTTCCTGCTACTTGTTCTGTCTGCTCTCTTTGCTGTAGTTGTCCAGCAGAAAATTTAGTCCCAGAATCAATAACACACTCCTGCATTCATGACAATGTTCATTTATAGCTCAAGTGCAACTTTAATGATCCAAATTAATTAATTAGCTTCTGCTACCAGTACAGTGATGACAATTAAGAGTGACAAAATACCATGTTAAAGTATTTCTTGGCATAGAAAGCAATTCCAGAGGAACAGGGAAGCTTCCTTTGGGAATGATATACTATACATACTGTACATTTTTTCAGGTTTGTCACCATAAACAATCCTCTCACTTTTCACCAGACAGTCAGAGATTTAATCGCTTAAACCTAAGCAAAATACTGTGCCTTTCAAATCTGCTGTTTCTCCCCCTTGATATGCAGTGCTAATCCTCTGAAAATGAGGCTTTTTATGGGAAATCATTTAAATCAGAAAGCAGACGTGGGATCTCTCCCAGACATCAGGAGACAGATATAGTTGTCCATGCATAGTCATCTAGTAACATATGAAGGATCCTAGGGTATCAAAGACTTCTGCATAGAGCTGGTAGAAATGTCACAGGAGCTAGAAGAGATCTGTTCTTTACTAGACTGATGGCTGAAAGCAAAAAATACATTTGTGCCTCTCAAATGTCAGTAGATATGTGGGCAAGTGACTTCAGTCCCAGTTGTTTGGATATCAAAACAATTCTGATTGTCAATGCTCTTCTAAAGACATAGTCTCCTTCAGAAGGAGATTCATCTTGTCCTGTAATAAAGCTAAAAGAAGTGCAATGAATCATAGTGTAAGGTATTTCTCTCTTCTTCAGAAATGTGGACTACCAATTCAGGATATTTAATTAACTTTCAGCCAACTAAATTTAGGAGATACTAATGCCATTCTGTCAGTTATTCAGGACTTGATTCAGTTTCCCTAGCATAAGTGTTTTATGTTGTTTGACATACCCCAAGTAATCTTGCCTAGTCTCCACCTTTTGCTCCAGAAGGACGTGGTCTTCCTCAGGCCTCATCTGCCATTCACATGCAGCTGTCTGGAATATCTCAGAGTCTCACAAATGGCACTGGTGCTTGTATTTAAGCAACCAAATCTGTTACCATTTAGTAGTGCAATGGAAAAACAGTGCTCATCACCAGTGTATAGAGAATTATTCACCCGAGCACCTGAAGTCAGCCTGACAAATGGAGACAGAATGTATTGTGATACTCTGAAAGGTGTTCATGCCCTTGGACTCACAGGCCCAATCAGCTCTCACAGATCAGAAAATTATACATGACCTATTGAGTACTATTCAAGGAGTCAAAAACCTAAGCAGAATCAGAATTTATATGTCCTGACTACCAAATCTCTGATAAAATATGCAGCACAGATATGCATCATGGATCACATTCACTACTCATTAGAAATCTACACAGAGAAGATTTCTATTGATTTCAGCTATAGTTCTGACTCAATATGATCTATTCCTTCAAATATAAATACTCATGTTGTACTTTCAAAGATCCATGAGGCAGCCTGGATAATATTCCATGTTGTATGATGATTGCTCTGTCTTTTTGTTGTTTGCCTCTTGTTCTGGAGATCAATATTAGAGATTAGCTCTTACAAGAGTTAAGAGCCCTGTTCTTAGTGATTGAATTACTCCATGATAATCTATCCCTTCGAGCTACTATAAAAACTGACTTAATAGTGTTGCCTAAATGATATTTGAATATGATGCAGCTGTTTGAATCATATTATTATAACTACCTTCTGATTGCTGGAAAAACAATTCCAATCATTCTTTTACCACTTCCATTGTTACAATGAAAAAGCACCTTTCTGAAAAAAAACCCACAAACCCAAACCAACAAAAATCACAGGAAAGAAAAGAAATGCTTCCAAAATATATATTTTTTTAACTAGGTGACAGAACCCTTTGAACATCTTTTTTACTTTCTTAAGCAAATCTTTTGAATATGCTGCATTGACATTGTATAACTACCTTCTCCTAATCAGATTCAAATCCATATATTAATGTGAAAAATCACCATCAGTGTCCAGGTCATTCTGGGAACATGCATTCCCAAATTAATTTAAAACATCATGACTACCAAGAGTAACAACTTGGAGTGACTAGTATCAAACTACTTTTGACTAGGAAAAATAGACCAAACCATAAACTGATGTATCCACCCTGTATGTGCTGAGCTGAGAGAAGTCCTTTGGAGACATCTGCACTTGCCCACAGAGACACTATCAAGGACATCTTCATGACTGGAGTAAAGACTGCACAGACAATAAAAAGAGTACTGTTTCAGGATACTGTCAAAGCTCACACTCCTGAAACAGTTTGTTTCTGTGTTTTTAGCCTGTTCACATGAAATCACACATTGCAGCATACCCAGACAGACTGTCTGTCATCACCCTACAGAAAACCTATAAAGCAGCTATGTGGACAGGATGATAGTGGCAGGTGTAGTGTACCATCTGCACAGCCATCTGGAGACCACCCTTCCTCAGGGTACAGACATAACACCAAGGCCTCATTCTTCTTCCACTAACACAAGAGGAGATTTCAAACGACTCTATCAAAGTCACTGTTCCCCTCACCTCTATGAAGGTATCACTGATGAAAACATAATCAGGGACCTGACCTAATCTAGAGCTCAGCACTTGGCTGAGTCTTGAGTTTTTCCTGCTAGAGGCGGTGATACATCAGCAAGGAGACAAAACCTAACTGACAGAAAGAATTTATGAAGCCTAATAATAAATATTTAGTATAACCGGGCAAGGTGCCTGGAAAATATGCCTCCAATGCAAAGCATATATACTGAATAGCTCCCTATTTCTAGAAAACCTTTTCCTGGGAAGGCAATTTCCAGAACATCATCTTTCATCAGATCTAAAATAGCCCCAAACTTCTTCCTTTATATTCTGGTCCATCTTTGATGCAGTGTCAATTAATATGGGATCACAGGATGTAGTGATCACAAAAAGAGGGATACTTCCACAGAAAGTAACTCTGATGCTGGAACAAGAATAGCGGTATTTTATGAACGTGGCTTTATTTCCTGTATAGAATACAATCCAACCTAGTATGGCTTTCTTCTGTATTCATATCCTTTTTATTTTTTTCTGTCATATCAGTAGAGGAAGAAAATCTAATTAAGAATTCTTGCCTACAAAACCAATAAAAATAGTAATGGCTCCAAAGTTTCTGATTCCATTTTTTTTCCCATGTCACGTGACTTTTTAGTAAAGCTGTCTTATGGCAGTGATGATGACTTTATGGCACAAATGCTAGCACCAGCACACAGCGCTCCCAGCTATGTCAGTTTAAGTCTAGCTGACTTAAAGCATTCATCAGGCCTTTCAATAAATAATGGAACCAGGAAAGTATGCTTCCAATGCAAAATGTATCTAGATTAACACCTTATTTCTATAAATCTGTTTGCCCTGAAGTTAATTCTTTGAGTCTATCTTTCACTAGGTCCAAAAAAAATGCAAGAACATCTTCCATTCCATTATTCTGGATCTATTATAGTAGGTGAATCAAACAGGACATCCCAGAGATTTATTCCATATGTCAAGCAAGACTGTGGAGCACCTTGGAAAGCTCTGATTTCTGCTCCTCACCTGCTCACCTGCTGATATTTTGCCCCAGTAGGGGACTTTGAGCACCGAGATCTCACAGACTCTAAAATACAGTAAAGCAAGTGTTACAGACATGTATATATCTAAAAGTTAGGCTTCAAGCTAAAGCCAAAAGAGACTGGCATTTTCATATGACTATTCATCCCATCTCTCAGAACTTGTCCGACATAAGTTGACATTTTCAGAAGTTCTGTCATTGAACTCACTACTGACTTCTAAGTAATTATAGATAACCAGTTAGGGACAGGTGTGTAACTTCTGGATGTATTACACTGAGATGATTCTCCATTTATTATTCAAATTATGTTTTTCTAGGAAATTCAGTAATAACTTTCAGATTTGCTCCTTAGTTAGCAATAATTCTTCACACACCTAATACACATATTAAACAGCAAAAATGTGATGCAACCCTTTAGGTTGATATTCAAAACCATCCTGATTTTTTCTTGACCACTTAGTTGTATCACATAGCTTTCCAGATCTCTTGATACTCACCACAGTTCATCCAGCACTATTTCTGCACAGAGAATCAGTGTCACAGCTTTAAAGAACATTGAGTATTCATCTCATAACCTAGAATATTTTCTCCCTTAGTTAGCTGTTCTATTTTCTTCAAAAATATTTTAAAACCTGAAACTATGGAAGCTAATTCCCCCCTTAAAAGTTCTTTATTAATCATAAAGACTTTGTCCCATGTTGGCCACGAAGCCCTTCTGTCATGTACTGAGCTATATTGGCAGGTTTGAATGTTAGCTGCTTTATTCCATGTTTTACTAGTGAAACAAGCTATATGGCAAAAAACAACACATGATTTTGTCAATATAACTACAACTACATTAAGGAGTTTTGTTGCCTTGTCCAAAGATCACACCTCATCACATGGCTGTGTCTAATAGCTGTACAAATAGGAGGTTGTCATGCAGTCATGTGCATAAACTGGTGCAGGACAGATGTTTTACTAAAAGACCAAATGATATGATATTGAGCATCCTCAGTTCCCCTGAATAAAGAGATTGGACCAATTCCTACAATGTATCTGTGGTTCAGCAAAGTGTGTAAATAAATAATGTGCTTATTTTTAGGATGTGGCTAAATCCTACTGAAAACAGTAAGAGTTAAATATGCTCTTAAACTCATTATTGTAGTCTGGATTACTCATGTACTTAAGTACTTTCTTGTATCAGAACTTTTGGCCACCACAGAACTCCTAATTTCACTTACTGCATATCTGGATCCAACATTAAAATCATCTGGCAAAGCATTCACACAGGTTAGCACAGCATATCAAAACTTCATCTGCATCCAGACGGTAGGCTACAGTAATTATGTTTCAAGGGGCACTCTTTGTATTTCTTCCACAAGTTTTATCACAATAACTAGTGATACTGATGCCAGGAAATTAAAACTTATACTCTTGTCTTCTTAGATACAAACCATCTCCCCATCCTAATTAGTTTATCCATATGTAAATGTTACAGCTGGGGAGTTTGGCTCTGGAAAGTTAATAGCTTAATCAGTGTATCAGACAGCTAATGACATGTCCTGCTAGTTTTCTTAAAAATGTATTTCAGGGATAGTAATGGTATTACCAGACTGATAAATAAACTTTATCCTCTGAGCTCATATGAAAGTTTAAGAGAGGGGAAGTAGAAGAGTCAGAGAATGACTATATTTGTTTTATACACAGGGGGAATCAGGGACTATGCCATGACTCCCCTTGAAATAAATTGTATTTGCTTTTTTCCCACTTTTGGCATTTCCAGGTGCCTGTCTGTTTTTAACATCTTCTTCAGCCTCAATAAATTTGTTGAAACAAGACTCTGTCATACATTCAGTGAGTCACAGCTGAAAAATAGAAGTAATCCCTCAGTGGGATAAATGCACTTGAGCTGGAGACCAGGAAAAAATGTATTGGTTTTTAAAATTGATGGTGATATACTTTAGCATTTTTTCTCCAAGCTTCTTTTGTTTTGAAACTGTCAGAGAATGTTCCCTGAACGTTTTGTAAGCAAAACAACTCTTTCCTAAGGCTATAAAACCAGTACTTTGGAAAGAGGTACTTTCCTAATGACAATTAAAAGAATCTGTGAACTCAGGGGGATCACTAGTTCAAATCAAGCTCTCAGGCCACATTTTCACCTGATGAGTTATAAACTATTTGTTGTACTGATTGCCTGAATCACCTCCCCATGAGGACAGATGTGAGAGGTCAGGCAGAAATGGTTTATCTACTAATGGGACAAACACAGGGCTCAGGCATGAACATCTACTGTATACATTTTTCTTTTGCCTTTTCATGTTAATCCCTTGCAGTCCCTCAGAATATGTGCCTCAACCTCTCTTCACATGCACTCCTGCTATTTTATTTTTATTGGCATTTTATTGGGCACTTGAGACGATAGCCTGTGAACCACAATAATATCATGATCATTGCATATCTTTGCAAACCTGGGATAGAACTTTCTGACTGAAGATATTAAATAATGAAACAGAGTCAAGAATTTGTCTAACGACAATTTTAAGGAACTCCTGTTCTGCAAATGGATGGGGTGAGGCTGTGCCTTCGCACACAGCGCGATCCCTGTGAAGGCCCAGGACTGCACGGTTATTTGGTTAACACTCTAGCTTCAGTGGAAGTGCTACTTAAGCAATGTCTGTATTGTCAGGTCTTAGAATTGGATTTAATTAGTAGTGCATTATTGTCTAGCCAGAGATGGTTTGATGATTTGTGTTCCAGACTTGAGCCTCCAGGAAGCTGACTCATGAGCCTCTTTTTTGTTCCCTCTATTTCTATAATCTCTTGCCATCATTTGCAGATGTTTTTTAGCATATGATCCATAGGTAACATTAAACTGGGTTTCTACATAAACTCTCCTATTTTACTCACTTTAAATACCAAGTCTTTATTATTTGTTTCATCCCTCAGTGCCTCCCATATATTCAGTTGTTACATCTTTTTCTAGAGTTTCTCCCTCTGCTTCAGCAATGTACCAGTCTACTTTCTATTCTTTATTTATCCTGACCTATGAAAAAAATCAAAACCCATAGTTATTTTAGAAAACAGTAATTTTTTAAAGTTCTCAGTATATCACAACAGTCACTGAATGCATGCAAAACACATGAAGTAACAGTGAGTAGTAAGGTATACTATGCAAAAGGACAGGATGTCCCATTTGCACCCTCTGTAGCATTGACGAGAGAGGTCTGAAAACAGTGAATTTTAAACACAGGATAATATTAGTATGTGCCTTTATATTAGTTTATTATAAAATAAAGGATAGATTTTCATGGCAGTATGTCCAAGTAGACTTGAATATGAGAAGATTCCAGAATAATTAGTTTTAAAACTTGCATAACAGCAATATTTTTTATCTTTCATAAGAATATCATAAACCTATTAAGAAACTCCCAGTTGTTCTAGCTGCCTTCTTTTCATTCTCTTGAGTGTGTAGATATTATTGCATAGTATACCTGTAGAAGCTAGAGCTCCTGATGGTACTACCTCTCCTTAATCAGCCCAGCACTTAAACATCACCTTCAGTGGGTCACATGCACACATTTACTTTTCACACATGCTAGAGAGCTTTTGTCAGAAATGTTTTGTTCAAATACATCCAAATTTATACTCTTTTTATTGCTGACCTAGGCCAGTGCCAAAGTTGAGAAAATATCTGAATTCTCATCTCTTTGGAAGAAATTAATCTCATATAACTTTGGCAATGAGATTCAATGCCAGATACAGACAGTTGACTTCAGATATCTACAACTTTGAAGTCTACATGTAAGCTACAACTACTATCAATATAGACATCCACACTTGATCAGATAGATGAATCGCTCTCTAGACTCCTTGACTGTATTGATTAGAGATACCAAACAACTTCCTAAATGTATGTTCTTAGTACTATATAAACCTCTATAGAGTCTTACAGGCATCTGTACTGTACTGACAGCTACGACACAAAATATATCAGAGGCATCTGTCATTTTGGAGTAAAACACAGAGGCCTACCCTTAGTGTGTTTCAACTGACATTATGTGCCTATGTTCAAACAACTGAATCAAGACTTCCATTGACTATATGAACCAGAGACTTTAGACAAGTGTCCTACATGTGGGACATTTAACTGTAGGTTTCTTAATCTTATGCTGAATTCCAACTAGGATAGTTTTTTTTGTCTCCTGCTCAGAATGAGACACCAGAACTAGTTATCTTGCATTAGAAACATAGAAAAGTAGAAATGTCTGAGTTGGAAGGGACCTCTAGAGGTCATCTTGGCCAATGCCCCTGCTAAGAGCAGGGACATTCTCAACTAGAGCAGGTGGCTCAGAGCTTCTTCAAGCCCCACCTCGAATGTCTTCAGGGATGGGGCCTCCCTGGGCAACTTGTTCCAGTGCTCCACCACTCTCGTGGTAAAGAACTTCCTTACATCCAACCTAAATCCACTCCTTTCTAATTTAAAACCATTACCCCTCATCCTTTCACTCCAGGCCTTTGTAAACAGACCCTCTCCAGTCTTTTTGTAAGCTCCCTTCAGGTACTGGAAGGTGGCTATTAGGTCTCCCCAGAGCCTTCTCTTCTCCAGGCTGAACAATCCCAGCTCCCTCAGCCTATCCTCGTAGGAGAGGTGCTCCAGCCCCCTGATCATCTTTGTGGCCCTCCTCTGGACCCACTCCATCATGTCCTTCCTTTGCTGAGGGCTCCAGAGCTGGATACAGTATTCCAGGTGAGGTCTGACCAGAGCAGAGTAGAGCAGTAGAATCACCTCTCTAGATCTGCTGGCCACGCTTCTTTTGATGCATCCCAGGATGCAATTGGCTTTCTGTACTGCAAGCACATACTGTCTGCTCATGTCTAGCTTCTTATCTATCAGCACCCCAAGTCCTTTTCGGCAGGGCTGCTCTCTATTGCCTCTTCCCCAAGCATTTATTGATAGTGGGAATTGTTCCAGCCCAGGTGTAGGACCTTGCACTTGCTCTTGTTGAACCTCATGAGGTTCACCTGGGCCCACCTGTCTAGCTAGTCCAGGTCCCTCTGGATGACATCCCGTCCCTTTGGTGAATCGACAGCACCACCCAGCATGGTGTCATCTGCAACCTTGCTGATGGTGCACTCAATCCTGCTGTCTATGCCATTGATAAAAATGTTAAACAAGACAGGCCCCAGTACAGACCCCTGAGGGACACCGCTTGTCACTGCTCTCCATCTGGACTTTGAGCCATTGACCACTACCCTCTAGATGCAGCCATCCAGCCAATTCCTTATCCACTGAACAGTCCACCCATCAAATCCATATGTCTCCAATTTGGCAAGTAGGATGTTGTGGGGGACTGTGTCAAAGGCCCTGGAGAAATCTGGATAAATCACATTCACAGGTCTTCTCTTATCCACTGACGCTGTCACTATTACTCAGATTGATAACTGTAATGATAGGATGGTAGGAGTGCTGAGGCTGAGATCACATTACCATTAACTCAGTGTTTGTATTAATCCTTCAACCTCACTGCATTGCAAAATCTCAGCCTGACTTTCTTCAGATTTTGTGATCCCGGTCTTGGTACTGCATTGCTCAGTGATGTTCTAATAAGAGCAGAGCATAATCAAAACTACAGATGGTTTAAGACTTCTCTCTAGCACAGGTGAAAAACCAAACCAAACCAAACCAAACCAACTTTTCAGCCCTAAGAATAAAGTAGTCAATACGCATCTCTTCTTTCTCCCCTCTTCTTTAACATCACTATTGGGATTGTCCTCCACCAGTCAGGAAGATAAGGCCAGGGAAGACACTGGTGTACTGGGTACAAAGATGGCAGGGCCATGGCCATCCATTCTTGTAGTTAAGCAGCTCAGTTAATTCTTCAGCCTTCAGAAAGGATGGTATGTGGAGATGCTACTGATTTCACTAATATATATTATCTTCTTCCCTAAGTAAATGCTTACAATATCTACATGTAAAATCCAGAAGAGTGACTAGCACTGGACTGTGTGAACGCACCACCTTCCAAATCTTTCCTGTGAACCTCTTTATAGCCCTCTAAATATATCAGGTTTCTCTCTGTTTAGATTTTTAAAGAGCTGTGTTAATCAATTATTCCTTACACAAAAAATATTAGCTTAGGGGAAAAGAGCTGGAATCTTTTATCTATTCAAATATCAAGCCTTTTACTGAAATCTGAATTAATCATGTCTCTGTTTTACCCTTATCTCTTTACTCAGAAATGGTCTCAAACAACTAGATTCCACTGAAGCAGTTTCCCACTTTTGAACTCAAGCCTATTCTTTATCGTATTAAACATTTCTGAAATGCTGCTTAATCCCCATCTCTTATCAAAATTTCTAGCATCTTTTCTACAGACAAATCAGAGGCTAAGGAGCTCTTCAGCATCTGGAGTTAATCTTACAGATATCTGATGTCTGGAATATGTCTGAAGCACGGACACAAAAATATGTTCCCTACTGCAGAATCTGTTTGACCCTTTTGGTTGTCTGCTCTGTATCCTTGGTCTTCAGCACAGTGCTTTAAAAATAACAGGTGCACTACAGCTCTTGTATAACATACTTGACCCTCAATCTAAGAAAAGAAAAAACCTTAAGAATAGCAAGTCTGAGTATTATATGCTTTGCCCTTGGAAGTGGTTTTAGCACATGTTATGTCAATTTAATATTGAGTGTGAGCCACTAAGAAGCTGTCAAAATCGTAACTGTCTTTATGGGTAAGAAGTATGAAGGGGCCAAACATGATCAGTTTGGACTATCTAGAATCAGGTGTAGAATTCACATGGGATTTTGGTTTATCAAAATTCAATGAGCTATTCTCCCTAGGTGTTATCTGACAAATACCAAGTTGACATGCTGAGAGCTTGGTACATTCACATTTTTATTATTATTATTATTATTACTTGCATTGAAGATGTACCTATGAGGCTCTGTGAGTCATATTTATTATTCATAGTTGGTGTATATCAGAATCAGGCCTTCAGAACAATCCATTCTTAAGGAACCACTTAGTTTTAGTTTAAAAGTTTTTCTCTTTTCTTCTAAGTTAAAAGTTTGGATTAAGCATTCATCTCAGGTTTGCTTTGAGCATGGCATACTGTGGCTTTGGAAATACCCAGCTTTGATTATTTTACTGTATGTATTTTATTTGTAAGATACTGATAGAAAGAAATAATGGTGAACAAGCACCCTTTGTAGTGTAGAAATATGAACAAAAAGATACTCACTGCCCAGAGGAATTTATACTTGCAGTATAAGAAAGCAGAGAGGAGAGAGATACAAGTAGACCAGCAAGGCTGATGATTGAGCAGCATTTCTTGTTTACCTGACAAAGTTCTGACTAAACACTACAATTCTCTCATATGAAAGGCATAAATTATTATATCTTTAATAACTTAATCTTGCTTTAACACATTCTTATCCTTTTAAACTGCAATCAACATACATTTTTATTTGCATCCGTTCTGATATTTTCAGCTTCCAAAAAGCTTCTTTCTTTCTCCTGGTCTCATTTATAACCTTTTATAACTGACCGCTCACACTGGGCTGTTCTATTTCCATGATTATGGGCAAAACCAATATTTATGAGCAACATAGTTTTTCTCTGAAAATTCTATCTCTTCTTTACTACCTCATCCCATTTTATTGTATTCAGTTGTGTTTGGTTTGTGTGACAAGGTTTTGGTAGCAGGGGGGCTACAGGTATGACTTCTGTGAGATGTCGGAAGCTTTCCCTGTGTCCCATAGACCCAATGCCATCTGGATCCAAGATGGAGCCATTGCTGGACAATTCCAAGCCCATCAGCAATGGTGGTAGCACCTCTGACATAACATATTTAAGAAGAGGAAAAAAACCTGCTGTGCAACAAGAGATGGAAGAAAGGAGTGAGAATATGTGAGTAAAACAACTCTGCAGATACCAAAGTCAGTGAAGGAGGAAGGGGAGTTGTTGCTCCAGGTGCCAGAGCAGAGATTCCCCTGCAGCCTGTGGTGAAGACCATGGTGAGGTGGGTTGTCCCCCTGCAGCCCATGGATGTCCATACTGAAGCAGATATCCACCTGCAGCCCATGGAGGACCTCATGATGGAGCAGGTGGATGCCCAAAGGAGAATGGGACCCCATGTGAAGCCCACACTGGATCAGGCTTTTGGCAGGACCTGCGGACAGAGGAGCCCATGCTGGCATATAGCCAGTCAACCCACCACATCAGTAAATCTGAAGTGCCCTCCATGTGTAATCATCTTCTCAAAGTTCATGTTTTTTTCACAGTACAACACTTTCTACTGACTTTTTTCCATGGAAATTTTATGGTCTAGTTGTTCTTTCTTATTGGATAGTCTGGTGTGTAGCTTTGTTTATTTTCTGAAAAATCTCTCACCTTTTAAGAGCCACTGCCTATTCAGTTCCAAGATTGAACATTTAAACTGTGCAGTTTTGTATTACACACAATAAGGATAACAAGGACTTGAGTGACATATTTCTGAAAACAAACAAATCAGCCTCTGAAGTACTTATAAAAACCATCATTTCATACTAATTTTTAAAATTTTTTTCCTCTTAAAATTGAGAATAATCACTTTATGTGACTGCATTTTCCTTTAATATTCTTTTTCCCTGTGGATGAAAAAAGGAAATACAGGGAGCAGAAGAAACAAAATCCTGTGAACAAAAATCTCTTGATTAGAAATCCCACATTCCTGAGTAACATCAAGGCTTATGCAATAATATTCTGCTAAAAAAAAATTTAAAAAATTAAAAAAAATTCATTTTTAGCACTTCTTATTTTAGTTTGTCAGTACTTGAGGAGACTTTGGCATGCATGTGGGGCCCAAAGGAGACCCACAGCCAAGGGGCAGCATCCCCTTAATAGTAAAGACACAGCCTGTCAGCCTACAAGGACTACCATAAAACTGTGGATCTGAACCAGTCCATGACCCCTGACATGCAGGGCAGAATTTAGTCCTTGTGCCTTTCTCATTTAGCTGTGTAGAGATAGCCATGGCATTTCCATTTCTTTTCTCATCCCTCAGTAGAGGAAACTCAATTCAATAAATGGCAAAGCACTCAGCACAAGATTATTTTAATGATCCCTTCTGGTCATGATGCCTTCATAACAATATTTTAATCCATTAAGCTAAAAATTCAATCTGTAAGTAGAAATATTGAGGGTGATAACTAAAAGTTAACCAGTATTAACTATTTCCTACCTCTTTGCAAGTCAAACTCTGATGGTAACAGAACTGGGTAACAACAAGCTCTTTTCACTCCAAAAAGTTATCATCAATAGAGAGGAAGTTGGTATATTTACTCTCTGTTCTAGTAAAATATGTCTGCAGGATCAAATATCAACAGTACCCTAATCACATTATTATGATAATTTTATCAATGTGCAAGTCATACAGAACTCTTTCAGTGAGGGATCCAGAATAAAACTGCTAACAGTTCCTGTCACACCCTTCTGAGCATTCAAAGTTGTTACACATTTTCTTTCTCATTATGTTTTCTGCCTCTCTTTCCATATAAGTAAGTTGTCCATAAACCCGTAAGATCAAGCTTTCCTGGAGTGCACGCCTGCTGTTATTATATCAGTCCTCCAAAGCTCCTGGCATTTGCATATGCAAATTGTAGACATGACACAATTTTCTTTGTTGATGACAATGTTGATGGACATTCCTGCTTTTAATATCCACAGAATTCTTGATGTGTATCTGTTGTTTATCTATTGCTTCCAGTCTACTCTAAGTCTCCAGCCATATTCATTAGATTCAATTAGTGACATTCTGCCCTGTGAGAATCTGTCAGCAGAAAATGGGCATGGTAATGCTCAAAAAATTGTCAAAATAAACACTTTTTAAATATCATCAGATGACTGAAACCACAGTAGATTAAGATCCATCGGTTCTCGTGTACTTTACAGATAATTGTACAAAATTCAATAGAAATGTATAACAAATAAATGCCTATTATTTAAATAAATAAAAACCTATAAAATAAACAGAAAATATGGAAGGATTATGTCTGGCCCTAACATTGTCATTTAATCCATTACTCTACTTTGAACAGGACTGCTGACACTTAAACCCATGTTTGATGGAATTCAGCATTCATTTCCTTTTGAAAATAGACTGCTAATATTCCTGCTAGTGTTTATTTATAGGTAACATTTCTGGATTATTTCAGAATTTTCATCATTATCCCTCTCTATGTCTTCAAATATTTCCATTCTTCTAATTTCACCTGATATGCATTCACCATTGCAGCTGTGTCTCCCCAAAGCTTTCAGGCTCCGGTCAATTTTAAAGAATGAACTTTTATTGTTGCTAATTACTTCTGGTCAAAAATCTATTAAGAAATAGCAGAATATTTCTGCCTGTGTTCTGGTTTATTTCAGGATGTTTCTCTAATTTATTAAGATTTTGAATTTTTGTCCTTTCCTCTGACATACTTATGGTTCCTATAAGCTTGATATCATCTATGTAATGAATAAGCATAGACTTGATTTGATTATGCAACTTATGTAATTTACAAATCAGAGTGAAGGGAACTATGCTTGCAGCTGGACAGGGAACAAGTGATAACTTTACCTGATTATTTGCCACTCTACACTCCATCTCCAACAGTAATTTTACTTTTAATATGTGTCCCCAGTTTGTTTACAAGAATGCAGTGTAAGGCAATGTCAAAACCCTTAGTGAAAAAAAAAGATATACAATTATTGCTGCTTCATTGTCTACATCACCTGTTACTCTTTAATAAAAGAAAATTAGATTGATTTGACAAGATATCTTCTCCTTGGCAAATTATCTTTGCTGCTACTCTCATCCTTGTTGTCTTCCAAGTGCTTGCAAGTCACTTCTGTTTGTTTTAGATTTTTTCTAGGATTTGAAGTGAAGCTGACTTGTCTATAAATCTACACTTCATTTTTTCCATCCCTTTATACATGTACATATTAAGATTGCTCCTTTCCAGTCCAGCAATATCTTATACGTCTTTCACAAGTTCTCAAAGACAATGGCTAATGTTTTTGAGCCTGCTTCTGTCCATACAGAGATCAGGCTCAGAAGGCCCAGACAAGGTGAACACCAAAACACCATTAAACATGATCTTTATCTGTTCTAGGTTGAGCTGCTATCCATTGTTGTTAGTAATGAGTTTACCATTTGTCATAAATAAGCTTTATAACAAACAATGAAAAAATCTCATCCTTTACATCTTCAGATTTTCTTACAATATTTAGTAATAGGTATTCCTTTTCACTGCAACTTTCCTCTGAGCCTAATCCTGTCAAGGAATGTTTTCTTGCTACTTCCAGTTACTCTTGCTAGCTACAGTTCATTCTGTATTGTCCATTCTGGTTTTGTTCCTACCTTCTTCTAATGCTCTGTATGTGTACTTAGGGACCTGTGCTTGCCTCTCCTTTATCCATATCAAATGTTTGGCATGAATAAAGACATCATAATGTATCCAGAGTTCTTTAATATTTTTTTCGAACCTTTCTCTTCAGTAATTATACAGTGTGATTTTTTTTTTTTAATTACATCTTCTGGATTTTTTTTTTTTTTTTCTTTTATGAGGTCTTCCTTACCATGTATGTATACCTTTCAAAATCTCCTGAGTTTAAATGTTATTGGTGGCACACAGACAGAAAGACAGAGAGAAAGAGAGCAAACTTTAGGAAACTGCACAGCAAGTATCCCTGAGGGATGCCTTTGCTCACACTAAAGCCCATTTGCAGGTAAGAACACTGTCCTACCCTACCTACCAAGCTGAGTCAAGCCTATATAGTTACAGGGATTCCTGCTGCTGCACTAACTGCTTTGGAGCTGTGGATCCCCAAAGTACTTGGCATCAACAAATGAAAACAGATACAGCCTGCTGAAAACAGCATGTTCGGTTTTGCATTCAGTGTGTAAACTGTAAGCTGGTTTCAACCATATTTTGTTACCCTTTGAAATGTTTCCTCAATAGTAGGTTGCACCATCTGCGCACTGTTTGCCGGCATGTTTTGCTTATTAAACTGCTCCCCCAGCAGCACACAAAAGAGGAAAAACAGCAGCGATGCCTTTCAGGAAGATCTCTCTGTCCTCCGCCTACCTCCTCCCACCTCAGTGTTGCACTGCACACAACAGATGCTCCTCTAGTCCTACCTCATGCTTATTTATTTTAGGACCTAAACCAAAGTCCACTGTAAAACCTCAGAGAATTTAAAATCCAGCCATCTCTTTCTTCATGAAGCCAGTAAGTATGTTTTATGTGCTAAAGACAGAACACCACACATGTCAAAGAAAATTTTAAGGTGAATCACCTCAAGGCTCACAAGGGAGCCTGAGTTCTTCCACAGCTAATCCCGAACACCCATTTAAAAATGGGAGAAAGTTCAGTGTTGTTCAGATGTCAATAAGCTTCCTTTTCTCAATAAACCTACAGACAGAACAATACTTACACCACACTCTGTCTCCTGGCTTAATGCTGATATATTGTTATGACATGAAGAATACTCTCCGTTTTGGTACAGGTAATGAAGCAGGGCTTTTCTTTCCATCAGTTGCCCTTCATGATTAGTATCAAATCAGCAAGAAAACCTTACATCAGTTTTGGGTTTTTTTCTTTCCATATTTCATGGTGTGTTTATTAAACCTGAACAAATAACATACCATGGTTTTATATGAAATATTCCCTAAAATGTGTTGACAAAGCCTAGCAGTATACTATGTAATCCCAAATTATTCACTTCATGAATTGGATGAATGATGGGAGGAAGGGGAAACTCAGTGAATAATGCATTCAAATATGACTTCAGAATGCTCTGACTAAATTATGCAACCAAAAGATATTCAGCCAGCTCTGCTCTGAAAAATATGATATAGTTTCCTCATGGCTTTAAGCCACCGCAGCAACAGGGACCAGTGAGTAGCTGCACTCATTGAATGGGAAATGCTTTTCAGGATGTACTTTCACCTTGATATAGCAAGGCCTCTATGCAACTCCTATGAAGAAACTTCATCCTGCAGGAATACAGGACCTGAATACCCTGTACAGAGTAATAAGTATTTTTCTTTTGACAGCTTCTGCCCAAGGGTCATACCCATCACACATGGCCATAGGATTGATGTGATAACACTAATGACTAATTTCTCCCTAGAGATACTATCTCAGTAATGTCACATTCTTGCTTTTTCTTGAATTCCCAGACAAGAGATCACAAAGAATCATAAATATCAACCTGCTACCTAGTCCTGGGTAATAAACCAATTAAAAAAACTCAGCAAGGTCACCACAGCTGAAGCTTGATGGCAGCATCTAAAATATTTCTTATAAAACAGGATGACATCTGATAGATAAAGGAGAGATGTCCATATGTGAACTAGTCACTCCCAGCTTTCTTTGTAATAAACAGAGAGAAGCAGGTGTTTATACAGTGAAATTAGTCTCATTCTGAGTAGACATGTGAAACAAAAGAGATTAATTGTGTTCTGAAATGCCTATTACTCTCCATTGGCTGTAAATGGAAGCTAAGATGACTTGTCTCTGATGCAGAGACTAAACATGTGGATACCTAACCTGGAGTGAGACAAATGCCACCCACAAACCTGGCTGTACACAGAGGCAGGTGCAGTCTCCATAATAGCTAACTATGTCATACAGTGGGGGATCACATACCACACAAGCTAGTACTAATGTTCCTTGAGCTTTCCTGTGAAATTTGCCGCAATATTTCTGTTTCCAATATGGTGAACCAGATACCAAGAGAAGATCTGGCCTCTCAGAGTTTATTTCCTCCTGTTCCAGGTGGCTAAGCCCCAATCAAATATTTATAGAACTAAATATTTCTCTTCTCTGTGGGAGGGAAACAGTAAAAGTACAGATCCTAATTTGCTTTTACAGAGGGCTGGAAATAATGACAAACTGGTCATTAAAGCTAAGCCTCTTTTTATTTTTTTTTTTTTTCCCTTTCATTCTTTGCAGATGCAAATAAACTTTCCAAGGACAAATCCGAGCCCATAAGTAAGTTTCTCATAAGAAGGCTAGCAGATGAGCAAGGTTATTTTAGGAAACCTGCACTCCCTCTTCTACCAGAACTACTTCTTAGATTTTTATCCCTAGAATTTTGTAGCTCTCAGGAGTCCCCATCACTGAGCAGCACCCCACATCATAACATCTACACATAGACAAAAAAAAAAGGCCCTCTTCCCAAAATATTGATGTCCTAAGGCAAGAGACAAAAAGCAGGTAACTTCTCTTCAGAAAGTGAGGTTATTTCAGATCCACTGCCTGTAAAAATATACTGTGGTTACAACTATTCTAATTGATGAAATTCTGTTAGGAGACATTCCCAGGCATAGGAACTCATCTTACTTACAGACATAATACTTTTCCTGGCAGTTTTATCATTTCAAATCAACTGAGCTCATCAAAAATAATTTCTGGACAGAGTTCAGCTAGACAATTGTATGTGGCCATCCTGTTTTGTAGAAGAACCACATATGTGATACAGATGAGGGCTGTTCTATATCAGTATCAAAAAAGCAGTCTTAGGTATACTTTATTTACCATAAATTGCATAGCATTATGTCAGCTTTTAATCAAGTAATTTGCTAACTAAAATACAGATTTTTTTTTTCAGACTTTCAAGAGGTGAAGAGCCTATCCAGAAGAATATCAGTCATAGTTAGCATAGGCAATTTCTTTCTCTTTGGCTAAGTGACTGCTTGCATTACAAAGTTACACACAAGAATCCCCAGCTTTCAAACTTAAAAGAAGAGCCACAGACATATTGAAGATTGTTTTACCAGCTGCAGCCCTTCTTGTTGCATGCCAATTCCTCAGTGAAACTGCTTTCCTCAAGATGCAGCAGTACAGACCTCCTCATTCAGATGTAGGCAAAAAACTCTTTGAGGAATATTTTTTCTGACTCAAAGAACTTGCAGTTCACTTTTCTCTAGCAGTTCAATATAAGGAAAAGAGTGATTTAATAATATTTGAGATAAGTTACTTTTTCTTCTTAAGAGTTGTTTTAGCCCAGGCTGCTATAGAATTGAACATAGATCTAAAAAACCAGTTCCTTACAGAATATGAGGACAAAAGGCTATATTGTATCTTCCCTAGTAGTTCCAATTTAGTCATCCTCACTGTCATATCATGTAGGTGAATGAGCAATTCAGTTCAATGCCACCCACCATTGCCAGGAACTTTCCAAAAATTCAGAGAAAAGATGTTCTCACAATATGTAAATTAGAAAACAGTCCAGTTTCCTCATAGTTCCTAAGGTACATTGTACTTTTTTTAGGTCTCTAACTGGAAGTTTGGGAGTTTAAGAAAATATATTACTTTGAAGATATTCTACAATCTTCAGGGGAAAGAGAAAGTTTAATATGAGCTAAGTGTAGACAGGTTCTAACATTTATGCATTCATTCCTTCTACCCAACCTGCTGAAATGATAGACAAAAAATTATACTTTTACAGATTTTTTAAGCAACAATGGATGACTGGAGGGGTACTACTAGTAGAACATTCATTATGAATGACTAAATTCCAGTTTATTCCAACACTGCAGTAACAACAATAACCAATAGATATAGAATATAGCAAATCAAAATGTAGACAAGAAAGAGACCTATCTCCCTTTTTCAATTATGCCATCTCAGAGTGCCATTAGAAACCTTTTCCTACCAAGTCCCTTTTATGTCTGCAGAGGAGGTTTGGGTCAAGGAAGTCTGTTAGCTGAAAGATGCTGGCATTGATGCTGGGAGAGCAGAGAATAAAGACAGATGGAGAGTAGAAGAAAGGTAAGTGTTGGCTTCATCTCATCTAAATTCAGACATCTACAGTGGCAGCACTTCTAAACTAGTTGCCTTCACTCCTGTTACAGAGAGTGGAAAGGAACAGACACCTGTAGGTACCAGCTGAAATTTGGGTCTGATATACCAGCAAGAAGCCCCTATCACATGAACCCACCAGACTGTTCAAAACAATTGATTTGGCCAGCAGGATGCTGAACTAAGCAGTGACCTTTCAGTGCTTTTGTAGCCATCAGAGAACAGCAATTTAAGTCATCATATGAAAGAGATGAATGAGGTGCCATGATGTTCAGGGGAAGCCTTTCCAATGCTTTTACAATATAGCAACTGACATCTCAGGAAACCAAGACACAATATGGAGAATCTGAGCAATCAAAAGCAAGCCACGTGCTAGTTTTCTCAGGGGATTTTCAGAGAAAAAATACTTTAAAAAATTGAAGGTTCTTAAGATTTTTAAATCATGAGCTTGAAAAAACCACACAACTCAACAAGCATTGGCAACTGCCATATCTGATTTCTCTTTAGATTTCACACTGTGCTTTAACTGTCACATAATAAAATAATGTATCTGTTAAAAGCTCATTGATTTTATTCACCTTTCTGACAAGTGGGAATTCAGTGCTACATTCCAACCTGCAGGACAGTATTTGCATGCAGAGTTTTGTGGAATTTAATTTATTTTGATTTATGAGAGTTCTGAAATCATTACACTTATGTTGATGGTGGCAAGAACAGATCAGTCACCACTAACAGTCCAAACATATGCTAAAGAAAGACAATATTAATTCTGTCCAAGCAGTTTCATTTCAACTTGAGTCATCATTCCCAAGGCAACCCACACAGCCTTCACAAATGTCCAAAAGATCTTGGAGTAAGTAAAACCAATAAATGTGAGGAGATAGGAATTACAGTAGTCTCTGGTTTATGACCCTCTTTTTTATTTTTTTTTTCCCCCCGAATACAACCTGAGCATACAGAAAATTTAGTTGAATTTGCTTAAGTGTTGGAGTATTTGTGTTGTACTATAATTGTCAGGATCCACCTGCTCCTTAAAGGATGAAGGCTGGAAGCTGAGTGTGATAACCATGGTGGGAAAGGTGTCCAGCTACCCTAAGGGGTTCCAGGGGACAGGTGAGCCAAAAGGACAAGTCATTTGGGTCAGGTCAGCCCTGATGGATGCCAAAGACTGTGCAATACCAGGGAAGAGGGCAATAGAGGATTAGGATCAGGACAAGTGAGGGGAACAAGGGTCAGACAAAGCCCTGAGATGGCCTAGAAAGGGCACGGGGATGAGAATGTTGGCCTACAGCTTGGTGCGTCCCATGGCTGGGCAGGGCAGGGCTGTGGGGAGCTGGACACAAGTTTCCTATGGTGTCACTGGGGCAGGGACTGTTGGTCCTGAGAGGCTGAAACATCTGGCCAGGGCCATTAAACCTTAGCAGGGCCCTAAAGGACCTGATAGTAATAAAGAACCATACCGCTAGTCTTGTTTATGAATAATCATTCAAGTCAAATGTGCCACAGATTACAAACGTGCAGAAAATTGTTAAAGATTTTTTTCTGACAGATGTCTGAGTAGCTAATACTTTATTCCTCTTCAGTACTGATGATATATTATCCAGGAGACTGGATATTCCAAACCTGCTGAGATTTAAAGGTTAATGTTTTCTAACTAGGATGGAGGAGGAAAGTTCTTATATCATGATGCTATTTCTAAAATTGAGCATTGACTATTAAGCCTACTTAGCCAAATTCTCAGGTTAAATATAAATAAGATTACCTTTTTTTTTTTTACATGCTCAGCCTTAAGCTGACAAAATCAGAGAAATCAAAGTCTGAATTGGCACTGTTTTCTTGAAATATTTCTGAAGAATTATCAGTGACACCTCTTCTTTGAAAGTTTTCTTCGGTTTCTGTAACCATTCTGACATCATAGGTGCCACACAAGAACTAAATATACAGACATATGGGGAGAACAGACTGCAAATGTGTATTTGGGTTGTAGGGGACAAGGCTGTTGTTATCCCTCAGTGCACTTACACACCAACTGCAACAGAGGGTGAAGGTCAGAGGATCTGACCTGTAAAAGCTGGGCAAACAGAGCACTGCTGTGGCCTCATGCTAATATGCTCAACCAGAACAAATTTATTTACAGAAAGTCACCTCTATCTAGATTAATATCATAGCCTTAAGGAGCACTGAATGGTATTTCTGAGAGGTTTCTTCTTAGGTGGCAAAAATGATCCTTTACACAGAACTTTCTCTTTTCAGTAGCATACAGAAGAAATCTGTTTTGCTGATTTAAAATGTGAAGAAGATGATGAAGATTCTTGCTTTGGATGACCAGCTGTAGTGGACTTTGCTTTACTGGGTCTCTTTTGAATGAGGGACTACAGCACAGCTGTGATGTGCATGCTGGACAGAAACTGCCAAACAACTCAACACATTATTGTGCCTCAAACTCATCCCTTCCTGCTGCATGAAACACAAGCATTTGTGTTCACACTTATCTCTTTATACGTGAACCTCGCCCAGTGCATGTCACCAGTTTTGAAGGCTCACAGAGGTTTGGCATAGAGGAGATTCATCTTTCATATAAATGGAATGACAAATTAACTCTATCTGAAGAACCCCTTGACACACTGAAGACTGCTAAAGCCCCACCTCTTCAGTAACCATAGACTGTTTCTTGTCCTTCACTTGATGTGATGATAATTATATATCTGTCACCTTAGTTACTTCTTTTAGCATGCAACTCGCACATTTTCTTCAACAACCTACCACTTAGTTCTCTCACACTTTTTAAATAGTGCTGACTGGTAGTTTTTAATTAAGACTTGACAGTTGAAATTTGCATTCCAAAAGCCAGCTGAAGGTGCTGGAATTGGATTGTCTATTATTTCATAATGCAGAGCATTCTAGTTGTACATGACCCTATCTAGCGAGCATGTCCTTACCAGGACCTTCCAAGTTTCTAGAGACATTGTGTCCAAGGCTTTAAGGATGCTTCTCTGAGAGCACTATGAACTGCCATTTTATGCTTTAATGCTTAGTTAATGGAGCATAGATAAACATACTGAGTGATTTCTGTATTACGAACAGGAAAAATTATTCTTGTCTGATTCATTTGTACATGCTAGTTCACAACATTGTTGTGAGCAGATGGGCAAAGTGCTAAGAGTAGTTTTGTCAGTTTCATGATTTAGGGAAGAAGTGACCCAGGAAAAGCCCCAGAGAATGGATCATCACAACTTTTAAATAGGCACTGTATGCTCCTCAGTTTTGTGTAAGAGGCTCTGAGTCCTGATAGAAGTTCTTGGCTTGACATTTATTTAGCTAGACAAATTTTCCTTCCATATCCATTGACGTCAGTAGATTTTGCCCTTGACAGTGGTATAAGTCAAGTCATTTCTGATTAGGTTCTACAGCTAAAGCTTTAAATCCACTCCAATTAATGCTTCTTTTGAAGAAATGAGGCACACATATTGTGCTTAAAGTTAAGCCTCCATCTTTTTAAGGATTTTCCATAAAATTCCACTGCAGGTACCTACAGAATCAAACACCTTATGCTGCCTTTATGACCAGTAATAGCATAAACTTGAAATTATGATAGAGTAGCAAAGATTGAGATTACAAAGACACCTCTTCTGTCTGTAGTATGAATCACAAAGCTAAGGAGCACATTCCTGATCAGTTCCTGGTCTGACAGATATCTTCAGAAAATATAAATAACATTTTCATGCAATGTGTTTGTGAAGTTTCATCCTTTAACCTTATTTTCTATAGATTCACCTTCTTTTTTATACATTCTTTTGTATGGGTTCTATCTAATATCTGAAACACAACAGCAACAGTATAGCTGTGAGGTTAGAGCGGAAGTCACATATCAAAACCAAAATGCAGCTACTGGTCATCTGTAAAAGAAATATCACAGACAACCTAACAAAAAAGGCAACCTCTATATCACAAAATTTATTTGAATTCTTTATATTCTGATTATTTTCTTTATACACTGAAGGGGGCCTACATGAAGGCGGGGAAAGGTCTATTCAGAAGGGTTTGTAATGATAGGACAAGGAACAATGGTTTTAAGTTGGGAAAGGGTAGGTTTAGACTGGATATTAGAAAAAAGTTGGTTAATATGAGGTTGATAGATCACTGGAATGGGCTGCCCAAAGATGTGGTGAGGACCCATCCCTGGAGTCATTCAGGGTCAGGCTTGATGGGGCTCTGAGCAACCTGCCCTAGGTAGAGATGTCCCTACTTCTGTAGGGAGGTTGGACCAGATGAACTCTAGAGGTCCCTTACAGCCTAAAACATTATATCGTTCTATGATTCTATGTATCTTTTAGATTAAAATATAGTAGAATTTCTGCTGTACTGCTTTTACATCACTGGATGATTGTACTTCTTTCATTTAAAAATTAAAAGGACAGTAGTCCAGTGCATATCTGGTCACTGCAAGAGGTTTTTACAGCAGCAGAAGTGTTGTAAGTAAAATTACAAAAAAACCACAACCCCCCCCCAAAAGTTAATTCTTATGTTTCACCAGGCACCAGAACAGAGATTTCCCTGCAAACCATGGTGAAGACCATGGTGATACAGGTTGTCCCCCTGAAGCACACAAGGAGCCATGTTGGAACATACACTCTACTGCAGCCCATGGAGGACCCCATGGCAAAGTAGGTAGATGTGTTTTAAAGGAAGCTGTAGTCTGTGGAGATCTCACATCAGAGCAGGCTACTGGCCTGCTCCCTGTGAAGAGGAACCCACACAGAAGCAGGTTTTCTGTCAGGACCTGAGACACCATAGGGAACCCAAGCTGAAGCAGTCTCTTTGTGAAGGACTGTACCCTGTGGAAAGCACCCATGCTGGAGTAGTTCATGAAGGACTATGTCCCATGGGAAGAACACCATGCTGGTGCGGGGGAAGAGCCTGAGGCAGAAGGAGCAGCAGAGATGAAGTGTTATGGACTGAATTCAAGCCCCATTTTCCTGCACTGCTTGAGGGGGAGCAGGTAGAAGACTTAAGAGTGAAGTTAAGCCATGGAAGAATGGGGTTAGAGGGAGGGTGGGTTTAGTTTTGATCTTAGTTCCCATTATCCTCCTCTGTTATGATTTGGCAATGAATTAATTTGCTTAAGTCTTTTCTCCCCATGCTGATAATTGATGAGAAATCCTCCTACATTCATCTAAATCCATGAGCTTTTCCTCTTATTTTTCCCTATGTCCAGTTGAAGAGGGGGAGTGAGAGATCTGCTTGATGGGAACTTGGTGGACAGTCAAGGTCAACCCATAAATTACAGATTGTATGTATTTTACCTGTTTATGAATTCTGTTCTTTTGCAAAGAGAATGAGTAGATGAGGTAACTGGAAAGAAAACAGTTGTTCCTTCCGTTGGGAAAATCACAGAATCATAGAATGGTAGAAATTGGAAGGGACCTCTGGATATCATCAAAACCAACCCCTCTTCCAGAGAAGGGCCACATACAGCAGGCCACCAAGGAACACTGCAGGAGGTTTTTCCACAACCTCCCTGAGCAGCCTGTTCCAGTGCTCTATCACCCACCACCAGTGAAGAAGTTTCTCCTCATGTGGAGGTGGAACTTCCTGTGTTCCAGCTTGTGACCATTACCTCCCCTCCTATCACAGGGCACCACTGAAAAGAGACTGACCTCTTCTACTTGACACCCACCCTTCAGATATTTGTAAACATTCATAAGATCTCTCAGTCTTCTCTTGTCCAGGCTAAAAAAAATCAGATGTGACTTCCCTTTAGTAAATCTGTGCTGACTACTCTTGATAACCTTCTTTTCTTCCATGTGCTGTGATACGATCTCTATAGTATGCTGCTCCATCACCTTTCCAGGGATGGAGGTGAGTCTGACTGTTTTGTAATTACCAGGGTCTTCCTTCTGCCCCCCTTTGAAGACTGGAGTGACATTGGCTTTCCTCCAGTCATCAGGCACCTCTCCTGTTCTCCATGATCTTTCAAAAAGGATGGAGAGTGGTAGAGCAACATCAGCCTGCTCTCTCAGAACTTGTGGGTGCAGTGCATAAGGGCCCATTGATTTGTGTGTGTTCAGTTTACCCAAGTGATTTCTAACCCAATCTTCATCGACCAGTAGGGAGATTTCCTCCTTCCAGGTTTTCACTCTTACTTCCAGGGTCAGGGATTCCTGAGGGCTGGTCTTGGCAGTGAAGACTGAAAAGAAGGCATTCAGCAGCTTCACCTTCTCTGTATCTTCTGTCACCAGGGCTCCCACCTCATTCAGCAGTGGGCCCACATTTTCCCTAGTCTTCCTTTTACCATTGATGTATTTGAAGCAGCCCTTCTTTTTCTCTTTTCCTTCCTTTGCCAGAGAACTTGAACATGCCTGAGAAAAGTTAATTTTCCTACTGCAAGATATGGCAGGGAGGAACAGAGAGAAATGCATGCAGCAAGTAGTGGTGAACCAGCTGTTCAAGCAAAAAAAGTATCTGATAGGAGAGAGAAGCAGACATAACCTGTCCTCCATAGGGACAAAATGAAAACTCCCTAGGGACATGAGAACACTATGCAATATTTACTGTAACTCATAAACTCACTGAATTGCTTAAAACCCAGCTTGGAAGCAAGTGCCAGATGGACAAAGAAGTTGTTTATACCCTCCCTTTTAAATTTATTCTTCTGACCTAATAATTTTGAGCCTTATCTGAGTGAAAGATTAAGTAAATATTCTGTATCTGAAACTTCCTTTTTATGTTTAACAGCTCTTTTGGTCTTTGCATAGAAGCTCACTAGAATGTAGAAACAGTCAAGATGAAACCATCTTAGAGACCTGGCTGACTTGGGTGCCATTAGAAGCCCATTACATCATGCTGACTTAGCACTTAGCACAGATGACTGAGTGTTAATTATATCCCAGCTTTAGTTATAATCTGTCCAGTGACAAGTTTGACTTGGCCTTGGCAACCTGGAAGTCAGATTTAAATCTCAGATGACCCATGTTTTAGCTCAGTTGGATGACCTTTCTGGTGCAGAAGGATAAAAAGGGGAATATAAAAGCTTCTTCCCAAGCAGAAGTAAACTCTGAAATTGAGAAGGGGATATAAAAACAAGTGTGTAATATACAGGCAGACAGTGCAGAAGGCTGCAGTGAGCCAGGATGAATTATCCACCCCTGGCTTGTAAAAGAAAACAAAACACCACCTTTCAAACACATCCTTCTGTGCAGCAGCACCAACCCTTGCAGTGAGAATGCTCCCAAAAGCCTTCTCCTGGAGACCAGAGTTCATCAGACCTTAAGCATCATCACTCTTCAGAGAGGCTGATTGACCGTATGACCAGGTAATAGCGGAATTATTGGCAGCAATAGTGTAAGCACAGCAAGATGGTCATGCAGTTTCTGAGAGGGCACAATGAGATCTAACACCAATGACTCAACCATTTGGCAAAATGAGACAGAGCTAAATACCATCCAGAGAAAGAGAATGGTTTGACTTCAGGGGAGAGACCAGACCAAATCTTGCCTGGTTTAATCCCCTAAGCTTTTGGCAGTCAGAAACTCATTTCCCCCAGATGAACAGGTAAGGCTTGACTGCTAGCTACAACATACCAGTTGGATAATCTTTGTAGTTTTGAAATCAAGACCAAACACGTGTAAAGTAGTATTGTGAGATTAGGATGTCTTCAATAAGTTATCCTGACTGGAGAAAGCAAGGGCCTTTAGAATTATTTTCTACACTTTATTACCTAAGACTCATGTGGGTTCATCTGTGTTTGGGTTAATGTATGAGACTGATCTATGTTTGTTCATAGCCCCTGCTGTTCTTACACTCTTTCCCTTCATGTTTAATACGTCATCGCGCATCTTGGCTGCTAAGTTTGTAAAGTGGTGTAAAGAACAAGATGGAAACCACAACCAATGGGAATAGCATCAAGATCACTCTTTGTAAGTAACAGTTGAGCTGTTAGTTGAAATTGCCTTAGATTTAAGAGGATATAAATTAGACCAATTAAATCTTTCTTTTTAAATAATACATTGCTGCCTTTCTGGGTAGAGAGTGAAGATTCTAGACTCCTAGGGTGCACCCACCACATGGAGGCATTAAGACAATCAGCACCTCACAGCTATGATTGGAGTGAGCTCTTCTGAAGACTTGCAGAGAACTTTTGGTGGAAGCAAAACCTCTGAAAAAAAGCATTACAGTGACAGCTGATAGAAAGTGACTGAAAAATATTTTTGAGGATGCTCAGTCATAGCTGGTAAGATTACTCTTTTGATCCCACAGGTCCTTAAACTCCTAGAAGCCAAGCAGTAAAGATCATAAGGATTTGTGTGTCTAATGAAAATAGTAAAAATATTTGGGATGTGATTTTGTCAAGGGTTAAGGTTGGGCTGGTCACTAAATGAATAACAGACACTTTCTATTAATCCCTATCCTTTCCCAAGAGGAAGAGAAAGGGAATAAGGGAGAGAGATTTCTGGAATGTAAAGAAAACTAAAAGAGCTTTAATGAAAAAAAGTAACAATAACACGAATTATACACAAATATATATAAAAACAATATCAAACCCAAACCCCTGATAGGATTTACATCACCGTACTGCTGATGCCATGGAGCAGACACAGGGGAAGTTCCAGGCTGGGCCCAGCAGCAGATGAGAACCGTGTTCAGGAGCTGGATTCTGGTAACAGATTTGGGAACACATGGATCAGGATTGAAGGCAGAATAGAGTCCTCCTCAGATGCCGGCCACTGAAGAAGAGAGCTTGACCCTCAGCTTTATACTGAATATGCTATCTATGGGATGGAATCCTTCACTGGTCAGTTTATGATCACCTGTCCTGCCTGTTCCTCCCCACAATTGTGGCCTTTTTCTTCTGCACCCCCAATGTGTTACACAAGAAGTAGCAGTGACCTTGGTCTCCACAGGAGCAAGTATAAGTAAGAGTCTTTCTGCATATCGATGCTTGGTAGTAACTGTAAACATTGAGCATTATACTGCTAGAAGCAGACACTGAGACAATATGCTGTTAACTTCAGAAAGTGCAGTTATTTAAAAGAGACTTAGCTAAAAAGTAAAATGAACAGAATTAGTTCTGTTGTAACTCAAACCGGGACAGATTACTAAAATCAGATAGTCTTAAATGTATTTTCCTGGACAGAAGGATACAAAGTGAAAGGAGGATATTCAGATTATGAAGGTGATGGGGACTAAACAGCTTTTCCTCTTAACTGTGTTATATAGCAGAAAGACAGTAAAACAGAGGATTAAAAGAGCAGGCAATCTATGTAGAAGAATCAGAAAGAATACACACTATATGCAGCTTCCTTCTGGTATTTACTGCCACAGGAAATCATTAAGTCAAGCACTATGTCCAGATTTTTTAAGGAAGTTGAATGAATTAGTGCTTAATAATGATATACACTACCATGCAAGTTGATATAATAAAACAGGTAACAAAAGTTCATGTTTCAAGATGTACACAAGTTACCCATAGTGGTCAGTAAAGGAATGATGGTCTGTTCCTACAACTTGTATATTATTCCATAGTAGCTCAAATATTTTACTAGAGACTGTCACTTTGTAGACCCAGGTGTTCACCTTTGTCAGAAGCATGATACAGATCTAGAAAGACCAATGGCTTAATCTGGCATGACAGTTTTCAGGAACTAGTCTGTGATCTCTGTGGATGTTAGAAAAGCACACAGTAGGAAGGCTTAGAGCTGGTTTCTTCTATAAACCCTATAGTATAGTGCAGAAAAACAGAAGCATGTACAAGCGGGTGTAACTTCACTGAAGTCTATTGCCAGGTGCTGAGGATCTAACCTGTTATATTTCAAATACCATCATGAGTTTTTACTCCCAGTGTATTCTTTACCTGTCGAACATGCATAATGGTGGATACCTTATTTTGTAAATGTGACAATCAATGTCTTCTCCACATATCATAGAGGATTAAAAGCCAGATCTGGAGGCACCAGCATCACTGTCATATTTCCCAACAAGTCAGTCAGAGATGTCAGGCACTCTCTTTTGATGTAGTTCAGCTTTTAGCCCCATCCTCCACAGGCGGTATTGAAAATGTTTGTAACATTTGTAGCAGGTGTTATATCACTACTCAGTCCCAGGTTATAATTAAAGCTCCTTTTTTATCTGTGAAAGGTGAAAGCAAAACTCAAAAAATACTAGAAAAACAAACAAACAAACAAACAAAAACCCCAAAAAACAACAAATCAACACATTATACAAAACTCATCTTCTGAACTTCTAGTAAACTGGAAAACTTTAAAACTTTGGCAAACTCTCTTATTAACAGGGAAGTGTCTTTCCAATCAGAAAAGTTGTTTCCAATATTTTTGGTGAACACAGTTAAAAGGAGATAAATAATAGAAGAGCTTTGCTTCTCATAGTTAGCTGATTAGAAATATCATAGTCTTTCATGGAAAATGCTATATAAATATTGGTTTAAGACTGAAATACAAATGCTGGGGTGCCTTAAAGAAGATTAATTGGAAAACCAGATATATGAGTTTGATAGAAAAAAATATACTTCATGAAAAATATTATAAAACTTCCCTAAAAGCAAAATAACCCACCCATTCGCTTTGTTTCCCAATTGGTTATTTCTCTTTAAGGGAAACACTGATATATTCTTTTCAGACATTTTTTTCTTTTTGCAGCTTTTTCTTCTTTCTTTCTTAGTTGATTTTTTTCCTTAGGAAGGCAAGAGAGAATTTAAAAAATATTTTCTCCCATTATTTTAATTACTTGACAATTGGTTTTGTTTTATTTTGTTTTGTTTTTTAATGTGAAATTAAAGAAAACTCAGAATTTGTTATGATTCAAAGGATTAAAAAATGAATATGAAAATTTAAATCACTTTTGAAAAGCCTGTTTCATTTGGCATGGGAGAAATATTTTGATGAGGATTTGCATGTCAGCCCTCCACAACACTTTTTGAGAAACTACCATCTGTCTCAGAAGTCTGAATATCTGAAAATTAAGGATAATTCAAATTCTTAGTTGTTTTGAGAAAGACACAATAAGTATAGCCCCTATTTCACAATGGAGGAACAGTCAGCTTGGAATCAAAAGGAGCCGTGGATTAGAACGCAGATGAGATCAATTTACCAATGTATGGATCTCGCTAGACTTACTCTGAAATAAAGCAGCGGTAGCAAATGAGGATTCACCCTTTCTTAGAGTGAACCTATTACAAGTAATGACAGGTATAGCTTGGGGTCCTGTAGCGAGTCTCACCATCTTGCAGTTAAAGAAAACAACAGCTACAGCTGCTTTGATAAAGATTCTTGAGAGGACCAACTAATCAGCCAGAAGTAAACTCAGTACACCCAGGGAAAACCACAGTCTCTTGTCCTGCAGACCTAGGGAAGGAGACTGATTTCATTTACAGAGGACTCTTCCTGTCTTTTCTCATAGACTAAATCAAGAGAAACCTTCTAATCCTCAGTAAAAGATGAGATCTCCTTAGATGCATTAGCTGTGGATAGTAACCATGGGCTGATTCACAGTATACACATCTTCCTGCAGGATGGTCACAACTGCACTTCATCTAAACCTTTATATTCTCTGGCAGAAATTCACAGGCAGGCATGGAAAAGGCTTCTAGGAGAATCTCAAATTCATTGCCAGTTTACACATTAACTTTATGAGTTCCCTGATGCTGTCTCATCATCCACAAACAAGTCAAAACTGAAATCTAGTGAAGAACTTGAAAGCAAGGTGTAGTACCCAGATCCATATTTCATTGTTAGCTTTCAAAATGCTTTGAAAGATGGTCAGAATTATCAGCATTTTAAATGTTGAGAAACTGAGGTATGAGGATGTGCAGTGATGTGCCAAGTCAGACCACACAGAAAACAGTCTCACGTTCTGCATCTAGCCCAGTTCTACTGAAATTAATTTGAAAATCTGAGAAAGAAAGAAAGAAAGAAAGAAAGAAAGAAAGAAAGAAAGAAAGAAAGAAAGAAAGAAAGAAAGAAAGAAAGA
>JANHGN010018892.1:0-56567 GCA_024605025.1 Megaceryle maxima | reverse complement strand
GTCTTTCACTACTATTTCCTGGATTGTGAGGGGATTATTCTGATCTCCATCCTTATCTTTCAGCTCAGGGGACTGAATACCGTGAGGATAACTGGTCTGACTATTAAAGACTGAGGCAAAGAAGGCATTAAGTACCTCAGCCTTTTCCTCATCCTGCCTTGAGACTTGCCTTGTCATGGTGGACTTGTCTGGCAATCAGTGGCCTGAGACTCATCCTGGTTACTGCCTCCAGACCTGATCCTGCTGCTGACTTGACTTCTTGGACCTGCTTCATGACCAAAAGCTTTCCTGACAATCTGTCTTCTCAGCTGAACCTGGCTATCATCACCACACCTGCCTTGCTTGCCTTGCCTGGGTGCTTCCCCTTGTTGGGGAAGCCCCTTCCTCTGCCTGCCTTCTTACCATGCCTGGCTCCCAGCTGATGTTCTGTTGGGGACCAGCCAGCCTTCACTGCCCTCAACAGCCTGCTGTGAGCAGGGTGTAGGGGTAGGCACCACCAGAGGTCCCTTCCCACTCAAATCTTTCTGTGAATTTATGACAGTGCTCTAGCCAAGTCAAAAGGAAAGAAAAATATCAACTTCTCTGTGCAGGGAAGAAAACACAGCAGTGAAGGCATTGTGTTGATGCCTTTGTGCATGGTGTATTAGATCTGATGAAAGGAGAAAGGATCAGAGAAACAGGGACGAGGAAAGGGATATAGGAAAACGGAATGCGGAGGAAGACGTGGAAATGAACAGCAGTGCAGCTGCTGTAATATCACTTCACAAGCCCATAAATCCTGGAACAAAAAGGTAACATCAGACCCTAGCAGAAGATTGGCACGCAGCTATGTTTCCTCTCAGCTGCACTATGTCACAAATGATTCACATTCATATAGCAGTCCTGAATTTTCAAAATAGAAATACCTATTGCCCTGCAAGCTCTCCTCCACCTTTCTCATGTCACCTCTCAGATACCATTAAATGTCCTTTATATGCAGATGTATTTCAAGTTTGGTCTGTTGGTAATGCATGGGCTGAGAAAGGGAACGGAGCTGGCCTACCTAGGGCATATAACTCCTAAAGGCAGCCTGTGGCACAAAGATCAGCTCAGCATCTTCTACAGTTCTTCTAGAAGACCTGCTTCTACAATCATCTTTAGTAAAAGAGAAAGTCTTCAAGGGAGGCTAGAAAGATGGATTAAAACCCCCTTAAATCCTAAATTGCATTATAATACAAAACCATGATGCATTACAATGCATTTTTTTCCCACAGCAGTCATGAGGTAGGGACTTGAAATAAGATTCATTGCTAATTTAGAAGTCTAAACCCCATTATTTCACTCTGAATTGCATTTCTTGTCACTTTCCCTTAGTTTTCCTTTAACATAAAAAAAACCCCTAAAAACCCCAAAAAACCCCAACAAAACAGAAACCAAAAAACCCAACCTATACCATAATGGACCCACTCTGGGATAGCCTGAGTCCTGCTGGAAGCCACAGAGAGGCTGGTTTACAGTGCAACCCTTGGTCACTAGCAGGAGTGAATATCTGCGTTTCTGGCACTGCCTGTGTACAGTGGGATCTCTCACTTCTGGGGAGATTTATAGGGCTTTTGCATACAGTGCAGGCTGAAAGAGCAGGTGCAAACAAATATATTTTACTGCAGCCTCATTCTGTGACATCATTTCTTTTTAACAGTGAAAATCAGTCAGACCTGAAATCAATCACTCTATGGCCAAGCAATAAGTGCAAGGCACTAACATTGATGTAAGCTTCATAAACAACAGTATTGGTATCCTTTTTCTTTTTTTTTTTTTTTTCTGGGTATCTGATGTATTTTAAAGTATGCTACTATTTCCCAAGTCATTTTGCTTTAGGTAAATGTATATGTGCTGCATGGGTGTATGTACAACTGCACAAGCACATTTGACATACCTCCTAAATATTGTTTTGCTAACGTCTGTGACTTACTATACACTTAGGAACCTATTTTCTGCATGAGTACTAAACACTCAGCTATTCTTGACCCCAACAAAGGTTGAGTAAATGCTTCTACTCTTTTGGAAAATTAAGACACCCTGGTGCCTTAAGCAGGACTTGAAGCATCTAGTTAAAAAACCCCAAAGTTTCCCTCAGTCATTACTACTAAATTCACTCCATCAGCAATTGAATACCCTATCTGTGTTCTGATTATCCCCAGAACTGCTTCATGCTACAGTGCAGCCAGGAGGTGCTCAGGCAGGATGGACTTGCTATAGGAATCTAGAGTCAGGTGGGACTATGTCACCAAGACATCTCTGTTTATTCAAAATGCTCTTTCATTCTTCAGCTTTGTATAACCATGTTCACCCACATACAGTCTGCTGTGCTCCCTGAGCCATTTCCCACAGTTTTGCTGTAACTGTTGAATGTGAGACTCTGCAGTTCTGCAATGGTATGACCTTTCTGTGGTTATATTTCTGAATCCTCAATATGGCCATTCAAAAATACTGCAGTAGAAAGTGATGGCAAAGATTCTTTGTGATAGATAAAGTTTTCAGCTGGGAACTGTTTTACTTTTGCGACAGCATGGTTTCGGGCTGACTTACTCTCCACAACCTGATTCTTAAGTGTGCCTATGTCTGAGTCCCAGGCTTGACCCCACCGCAGTTTCTTAAAGGTGTTACGGAAACCCTCAGTACTAAAGTAGTAGATCAAGGGGTCCAGCGTGCAGTTCATGCTGGCCAACATCATTGTCATAATTAACACTTGGCGCACAGAGGCCTGTGTTTCTTGCTCAACCTTCATCACACGGGCCTTTATCATTCCATAAACTGCCAGGGCAGTGTTGTAGGGCACAAAGCAGATGATGAAGATGACCAGATTGACCAAGAGTAGACGGATGGTCTTCTGCTGTCGCAAGGTCTTTGTCTGGCTGTCCTGGCATAGCTCCTGAAAGATCCGAATTGAGCAGTATGTCACAGAGCTAAGAGGCAGGAGAAAACCCAAGATTTCACCTAGGACAACTAGGGGGAAGAGGTTATTCTGCCACATGTTGTCACTAAAGCTTTCAAAGCACAGATAAATGGTCTGGTTCTGTACCTTACAGTGGTTTTGCTTGTGGACTATGGCTGTAGGGATGGAGCCCATGAAGATCACAACCCAGACGATCAGGCAAAGGAGCTTGGCCACCTTGGGGCGCCTCAGATGCCGCCAGCGAAGTGGGTGGACAATGGCAACATAGCGATCCAGGTTGATGCACATGAGGAAGAGGCAGCTACCGTACATGTTGATCTGGAAGACAGAGCCAGAGACCTGGCACAGGGTGTTACCAAAGGGCCAGTGGTGGTTGGAATAGTAGTAGAGTCGCAGTGGCAGGGGGAGTGTGAAGGTGAGGTCGCTCACAGCCAGGTTGAACATGTAGATCATCACTACAGACTTCAGGCGCAGGTAGCGGATGAATATCCATAGGGCAATCACATTCAGCATCAAACCTGTAATGAATATCAGGATGTAGCCAGGTAGGAGGAGGTGGTGGTTGAAGGTGTAATCCTTGCATGTCTGAGATGCATTAGAAGCTGGCATGCCCAGCAGGAATCAGGGGAGGGTCTTGCTGAATTGGCTGAGCCTGCTTGTGGGCTGAGGAAGCACAAAGAAAAGCACTGAGAGAAGTCATTCCCTTCTAAGAATCCACAGACAGGTCATTCCCCTCATCTGCAACTGGGAGGTAGATGCACACGTCTCTCTTGACTGGTGCTGCTTTGGATTGCTGCTCTGTGGTCATCTGGCAGGGATGATAATCTAGTCACCTAGAGTCAGATCCTGTCTCTAGTTCAGCAGTTCTTTTCAGTGGTTATGGGGATGATGATGTGATGGAAAGTCATTGCCAGATGTCAGCACAATTCCTGGTCAGAGTGGAAGATCAAGACAGTTTAAGTTAGAGGAGGAAATCTCTTGAAATGTTAAAATCCCACCCACCATGGTGGCTTCTGCAGCAATAACCCACAAATAAACCAAAATACTAAGGAAAATGAACAGTAGAAAAGTGAGTAATTACATGGCAGAAGAAGGTAACTGTAGTACAGAATCATTTATTGCTCAGCCCCAGAAAATGCATGTTGCTTTGATTGCTGCTAAGAGCACATGTATACAAGAAAGGGGCAGCACAAGAACTCACTGAGAAAGTAGTTAAGGCAGCTCCAGGAAAAGAGAATTGAGAGAGAGAGAGAGAAAAAAAAAAGAAGACCAAGCATTTTGAGTGAAAAATGCTGACTGGAAGGAACTTAAAAACTGCATAGTATTGTTTTATATCAGAGAAATGGGACTTTGTAATGTCCATGGCAGATAAAAATAATTATACTACAGTTAGACTTGACTCCACCCTGTCTCCTTTTCCTAGGTGAAACAGCCCCCACACACCTGAGTCCCAGCTAGCTGCTGTTCCTTATGTTGCTTACATTTGTACAGTTCCTTTGGTGTTGTTTCTTGTGTGGGACCCGTGGCCTTATTTGGATTGCATGTCCTCAGATCATTTTTCTGCTTCCAATGCCATGAAGCATGAAGCAGCTCCATGCCCCACAAACACAGAGCAACACAGCCAGGTAAGGGAGCACACAGTAAAGAATGAAGGGCCATAGGATTTATGCAGACAAACATGAGTCCAGAGTAGGGTGAGGTTAGTAATTGTTCTAGATACGAAGGGCAGCACTGTCCTGCCAAACATTGATCAGCTGGAGTGAGTTCAGTGGAAGGCCACCAAAATGGTCTGGGGGGTGGAGCACTTGCCCCATGAGGAAATGCTGAGGGAGCTGGTCTTGTTTAGCTGGAGAAGGGAGGGCTTCAGGGGATATAACAGCCTCCCTGTATTGGGTCTGCATGTCAAGGTTTTGGTAGTGGGGGAAGCTACTGGGGTGGCTTCTCTGAGAAGGTTCCAGAAGCTTCCTCTATGTCTGACAAAGCCAGTGCCAGCCATCTGCAAGATGGACCCACCACTGGTAGAGATCAGTGATGGTGGTAGCTCCTTTATGATAACATATTTAAGAAGAGGAAAAAAACTGCTGTGCAACAGTAGCCAAAAGAGAGGGGAGTGAGAATATGTGAGAGAAACAGCCCTGCAGACACAAGGGTCAGTGAAGAAAGAGAGGGAGGAGGTGCTTCAGGTGATGCGGAGTAGAGAGTCCCCTGAAGCCCATGATGAAGACCATGGTGAGGCAGATAGTCCCCATGCATCCCATGGAGGTTAATGGTGGAGCAAATATTCACACTGCAGCCTGTGGAGGATCCCATGTCAGAGCAGGTGGATGTGCCAGCAGGAGGCTGTGACCCTGTGGGAGGCCCACTGTAGAGTAGGCTCCTGGAAGGACTTGTGACCCCATGGGGGACCCACACTAAAGCAGTCAGTCCTGAAGGACTACACCCCATGGAAGAGACCCACACTGGGGCAGTTCACGAAGAACTGCAGCCCATGGGAAGGACTCATGTTGGAGAAGTCTGTGGAGGACTGTCTCCCATGGGGGAAGCCCCACACTGGAGGATCTAATAAAGGCATAAGCCTGTGATGACCTCATAGGTCAGAAAAGATTTGTTCTGGCAACAAGATGTTAAATAATGAAAGAGGAAGTCTAATACAAGAGAGCAGAAAGTTATCAATTTACTGATCCTTTCGTGTCCACCACCAAGACAGCTTATTAGAGGAGCTCCTACTGGTTTGTCAAGCTATATCTGAGTGGATTTCACCCTCTTGTTGGACCAAAATTTTGTGTGAAGTCTTACATAAATTTGAAGTATAAGGTAATCCAGCAAGACAAAGCAAATGTTCAAGAATTATATTGGTTGGGGTTTTTTCGCTTGGTTTTTTTTTTTTTTTTGGGGGGGGGGGTTAGTTGTTTTTTTGTTTTTGTTTTGTTTTGGTTTTTTTCCAAGTGAAATGGTTAAATGCCTCAAGCAATCTCAAGGAAGATACGCCAGCTTTTGCTAGAGTAAAATCCCTGCAGTGACTGCAGACTGAACAGACTGGTGAGACCTTCATCTTGACTAAGACAAAGTGAGTGAGACTGAGACTGTGAGAAAACATGACCTGCTCTAACATGTGTGCCAAGACCAACCAGGTGTCAGGTGAAAGTGTCTTGTCTTCATAGACAAGCTATTTTTATTAAGAGGCATTCAATAAAAACCTATAGAGAATATATTATTAAGCACAGTCCATACTGTGTGAGATCAGTGGTCTATCTACAGTTAGTATTCCTCCTCATGGATGGTGAAGGGATGTTGTAAGAACACTGTGCTATCACTTCATGGTTGCTAAGCCCCAGATGGCCTCTGACCACCACATCACCCACCAGCCCCTTCTCTGTCAGTAAACAGCAGGTCTAGCGAGGCACCTCCCCTTGTGGGCTCACTTACCAGATGAGTCAGGAAGGTCTCTTCCATGCACTCCAGGAACCTCCTGGACTGTTTCTTCTCTGCTGTGTTGTATTTCCAGCAGGCGTCTGGTAAGTAGAAGTTCCCCACAAGAATGAGGGCGGGTGATTTTGATACTTCTGCCAGATGCATGTAGAAAGAATCCTGTGACCAACCCACTTGGATGACATCCATATGATTCCCCCAAGATCTCAGGAGCTGCCAAGGGCCCTGGCTGGCAACAATTGGTGGACTGAGATGAGCCAGAGATAAGGCCCAAGGTGGCCACCTATCACCAGAGGCAGCAAAACAGCTGCTAGGCAGAGAGGTCCCACAAGACATAGAAAGCCCACTGGGATTTAGAGGCTTTTCTGTTGGGGAAGGGAAACCCTAGCTGTACTCTCCTACAGGGGCTGGAACAGGCAGGTGTACCCTGAGATGAAATGTACGCTTGGCATCTTGCTGCCTTGTCCTGGGTATCTCCTAGCACTGTCTCACCAATAGCCACCGCCTCCTAGCACTGCAGAAGTGGTGGAGCACAGTGTGGTGGAACACAGTGTTATGCATGGTCTTGAGCAGTTAGGTGGAAAAAGACAGCCAGAGAAATCTTGCCAAGCATGCTGGAGGGTCAGTGTTTCTGAGAGTGACTTGTCTTTTAGACCCTGGCGTGCTCTGGGGGTACCACGGGCATGCAGAGAATGCAGCATTGGGGTGCAGAGCAGTGCAGCTGGAAATGCAAACTGTGCGGGCTCTCTTAGTAAATCTGAAACCAAGGGGAAATAACAAAGAGTGTGCCAAACCCCCAAAACTCACCCAAATTTGCTATAGAAATTGAAGGTATCTTTTTTTTTTTTCAGAAATGTAGATTATTTTTTCCTGCTGTAGGTGATATTTAAGCACTACTTTTTTTTTCCCCCTAAGAAATAAATTACTAGGATTACGAGAACTGTGAAGACAGTCAAGACTTAGGATGGCTTGTTTTTAATGAGATATACATGACATCATATCAGAAACCTCTGTATTTAACTCACGAGGTCTGATCACACTGCTACTGCCTATTCCCTAGAGGTGTCATCCCCCCCTTCATCTCCTGAGGGCCCTGTGGAAGAGGACTTCCATTGTGGGCAACTTGGCAAGTAAGCTCTTCAGGCTGCCTGTGCTTTTAGTATCACAGGATCCCAAAGCATATTCTGTTTGAATAAATACTGAGATTTGCCTCTCACCTCTAGGTTCATCAGGCAACTGAAGAGGCTTAGCGGGTTCCCCAGTGCCCTGTGGTCAGGTCCAGCATCGCATATGCAGCAGCTCACAGGGACCAGTGCCAGTGTACCTAGACTACCCAACTCTCCAGCTGTTTCCATCTCGCTTACCTCTCTGCTGGTGAAGAGCCAAGGCTGCACCAGGGCTTTCTGGCTAGTGAGGGCTGTCACTGCAGAGGTCTTGTTCCAGACATAAAAACTGCAAGCAGCTTGAATCAAAGCAGAACCAGGAAGGCTCGTTGGCTACTTGTTCACGCAAATCTCCCACCACACCATAGCTGGGTCTACGTCTGTCATGCTTCATATCATACCCCCTCCTTTCTCACTTCCTGATGCACTTCATGCCACGAAACACGAACTTTGCTATCCAAAGATGATAAGCTGAAACACTTCAGTGAAAGCAAACGTAATCACAAAAGAAGCAATACCCAGGTATCTTTGAAGCTAAGGAGACCTGCCCTGGGTCATAGTCCCAAACACTTGCTCTTCTTTACTCCCATTCTAACTCGGACACCCCCAGGACTGACAGGGAAAAATTAAACATCCCCCTCCTCCAAATATTGCCAAACTAGAGGTAGAAGTGAAATAGGGGAAGTGAGAACAAAGTTGCTCAGTCACTGGCCAGTGCAAAGGCTCAGAGTTCTGTCAGTCCTGGGTGCTTTGGGACTGAGCTCCTGCCCTAGGGCCCAGATGTGCACTGCTGGCATGTGGCAAGGACCCAAAAAGAGTTGAGCTCTGAAGAGGTGTCAGTGCCCGTGGCAGGCAAAGGCATGTTTGCCACAAACGTTGGTCCCTGATGTTCAAGGCTACAGGAGGCACAGTGCTAAGAAAGTACAAGGGTTGATTTAGCAGGACAACTGCTACCTGGCACCACCAAGTGTAGCTGGGAAGGGATCTGTCTTTCTGCAGATCCCAGAGAGCCTCATGAAGCACTCTGTTGCTTCAAGTCCTATTTCTGCTTTGCCAGTTCCAGCACACCTGGAAGAAGACACAGGTCACAAGGACACTCCTAATCCTACCATTGTCCTTCCCCATGAACAGCTGCCCTGAGAAGAAGGTGCCATGCCTGTGGGCACCCTCTGTCTGCAGCCCTTGCCTGGGTCCTCCACCTGCTGGCTGTTTCTGCTGGTGTTTGACTTTCTCAGTCCCTGCTTGTCTTATTTTTCCATGACTCATTCAGGGAGTGAACATGCCAAGGGATGTATATTCCTGCTGCTCATAAATCCTTGGATGGTACAATAGCACCTGAACCACTGATCTCACCCCGCTCCCTTTTAGTGCCGCTCTTTTTTAACCAGATCCCCTTTCTTGGTTCCTAGTTGCTGAGATCTTTGTTCTCACAGATTTTTGTGTCTCTTCAGTTCCTGTCAAGGCTCTGGTAAGGATAAAAGCTTGCAGATATACCCAGGGGGAGGGAGGGACAGGGTATCCTTCTCCCTTTGCAAAAGAAGTATTTGACATCCTCTGTGGGAACTTTCCCCTTCCCTGCAGCCCTCACCCCCCATCACATGTGCACATACCTGGTGAGCCTGGCAGTCCTGGCTTTACTGTGTGTCAGAAGAGAAGGACATTGTGGCCCATGAACCCGCACTGCCCCATCGGATTCCTCAGCCAGCCTCACTCACCTCACTAGGTCTTGGTGCATCAGCCTGTGAATTCTGCCTCTCTCCACCCAGGTGGCTCACACTTCTGCCCCTCTCTTGAAGGCTCAGCTCGCTGGGAAGAGCAGTGCAACTCTTGGCATTTCTTCATCACTGAGTCGACAGCAGGTAAGACCAGATTGCTGGGGTGTGTGTTGGAGGCTACACCCCAATGCTGCAGATCCCAACATGCCTGCCACTCTGGAGTGCTGACTCCAGAAGGCAGGAGCAGGGACCCAACAGAACAAGGGACGCAAGGGGCTGGGAAGGCAAAGATAGAGGTTGAAAGAATACTATAACAGAGGCTGCTCAGGTTTAAAGCATGGCTGATAACCCCCAGTACTCTTCAGACCTCCTTGTGCAGGAAAATGTGGAAAAGCACGGCATGGGAGGCCATGGTGGAAGAACCAAAGCAGGACCAAAAAGCAGCAGTGTTTCACTTTATAATTGATTCAGATAGGAAAAGCAGAAACCTCTGGGGTGTGTGAGGTGTTTCACCTTCCTGGGCGGTGGGGACTTACCAGGCCTGCTGGGGGAATGGCAGGCTTCTCTCCCATGACATTTCAGCTCCCCAGTCAGGTAACTCATGTTTTGCTGGACTCCCAGGAACTCTTAGGAAAGGGCTACCTACTGAGAAGAGGTGCAGCCACCCCACTGTACCTTCTTAGAAGGGTAAGGACTATCCCTTTTGCCATGGGGAAGAAAACAAGGGGGGTGAAGACAGACCTGCCAGGGAAAGAGTTAAGAGAGCCAGGGAGCAGCTGGGCTGCATCTGTTTGCTGTAGCTATGGAGGCTGCAGGGTGGAAAAGAAGAATCTCCCCCCGGATGGTGGCTGGGGATGCGGGAAGCAGGAGCTTCTCCCCTCTCTGCTCCCATGAGCTGTCACTGCAGAGAAGCTCTCCAACTCCCCAAAGGGCTTGGTGACAAAGTGATGATGAGCTGGTGGGTCTAGTGACAGCTGCTTGGTGCTGCCAGGTTTTTCTTGTGTGGAAGTCTCTGTCTGCTGCTTACTGGGTCTTGAGCTGCTTCCTGCTGACAAAGTGACTTGACTGCAGAAGAAAACAACCAGATCATCTGCTGACAGGATGGCTGAGACTGGGGGTCCGACATTGATGCTGTCCCCAGCCATGTGAGCTCCCTTCAATGGATGTCCACCCCAGAGCCCTAGTTCAGAGCTCTCCCATGATGCCGCCCAAGCTGTAGATAGGGAACAGCACTGATGTGGACACTCTCACAGGGCCAACCCAACAGGTTTCTGCAAGCTTCCAGGTCTCTGATGCTGGAAGGCACACAAAGGCAGCCCATGGTCATTGCCCAGGGCAGGGGCTACTCAAGCTTTGCGGTGCCAGGCTGGAGATGCTGTGAGAGTGACTATGGGGCAGTGGCAGTGGGAGATCACAGGAGGGGATTCAGGCAGCTGCTGCATTGTGGCTGAAAGTGGAGTTTTTCTGGGGACAGGATGGAAATGGTGTGTTCATCCCCATGCAACATGTCCTGGCCATGACCTGTCTGTAAATATGTTTTGTACTTGAACTGTCTGGATTAGAAAGTCACCTGGAGAGGTTCTGTCTCCTAAGAAAACAGGCAGATCTCTAAGAAAAGGATGGAAGCAACCTGGGCAACCCAAAGGCAGCACATTAGAAAGGGCATCTCTGAGAGCATGAAAGAAGAGGGATGTGAAGCTGAAGAGGCGCAGACCAGGGTGGAAAGCAAGAATGTCCAATTCAGCAGAGACAAGAAGAGGCACTTCCTTGTGCACCCTTCCCTGCTCAGTTTCTGTTCTAAAATAAGGCTATAGAGGGCTACTCCCCCACAGACATGGTGCTGGCTCTAGCCCATCTGTGACTGAATCTCTCCCCTGCCCCACAGCTACCTGGCCAAGAAGCCTTCCTAGAGTGACCAGTGCCTTTCTCCATACACTACTAATGCTGTCAATACAGAGAAAACTGAACCAGATGTAAGTGCTATTACAAATACTATTAGTCTGTCTAAACTTCCTCCTCATTTGGCCAGGTTTGGCCTTTTGGACCCCTCTGGAGCATTCTGGGTACCATCTCTGCAGATCGATAGATCTTCTTTCCCACCCTGCCACCAGCACAGCAGCTCAAATCAAACCTTCTGCTCCAAAGTTGCAGTCCTTTTCTGTTGCAGGCCAGGGAAAAACGATGTTCTTATGCCCCCAAAACAGCATGGAACAGCATTTGCATGGAAGGAGCCATACAGAGCAGGGTCTCTCTGGCTCCTAGAGACAAGGCTGCAGAATCCTCTCTGACAAACCTCACCTGCACAGAGAGGGGTCTTGGACTCCCCTTACCCACCTTTGTGCAGAGTCCTTTTCCTTACAGAGCTCAGCTGTGATTTACCTTCCTTGTCCTGTTCTGCAAAGGAAATGAGTTTCCATGCTGTGCTCTGAAGGGCTTCCCCTCCCCTCCAGTCCCTCCTGAGCAGACACCATCTTCTACAGGGGGCATTGTCAGATCTAGTCCCTTGAGCATTCTCTGGCTCTGGGCAGATCTGTGCCCCTCCCCACAGCCTCACAGGTCAGAGAAGATCCCCCTCTCTTCCCTTGCTTCGGGGGTTTCTTTTACAAACCCAAGCCAGCCTGTTCCCACAGAGTGGATCCCCTTCTGTTTCATATTGGCTTGGCTTAAAAAGACTTTTTCGCCCCCCTTGGTTCACATGAAATCAGAGTGCAAGTGCCACGGTGTGTCAGGCTCCCGTGAGGTGTGCACATGCTGGAAGGTCATGCCTCCCTTCCGCAAGGTGGGCAAAGTTTTCTGGGGGTGATGGAGGTGCAGCCCAAGTAGGTTGGTTCCTGCAAGCTCCTGGTGCCTGAGAGCTCTTGCTTCAAGCCCTACATGGTGCATGACCTGGTATACCTGTTGGCCTGCCCAGACCTGCAACCAGGACCCCTGGTGCGGAGTCTTTGACACCTCTGGGCACCAGTGCAACCAGACATTCCCAACCATGGATGGCTGCAAGCTCCTGTGCTGTGGCAGAGGCAGTGGAGCAATGCAACTGCAAGTTTCACTGGTGCTGCTCTGGCCGAGTGCAAGCAGTGTCAGCACCTCATTGACGGGGAGTGCACCTCATTGAGGGTGGTGAAAGGCTGCAAGGCCACAGGGAGGGGACAGCCCCGGGAGAGTCACGAGGAAGCAGGGCAAAGTGTGGGGAAGACACACAGCCTAAGAGGGAGTGGAGATGTGTGGTTTTGCTACCTTGCCAGAGAGCAGTCCCTGGCTCCAGGGAAGCCATCAAGCTCCTGTGTGCTCCCCATCCAGCATCCTCTCACCAGCCTTGCTGGACTTTCTGTTTGAATGTGGTTTGAAATATTTTTCTGGATGGAGGGTTGGAGGAAACAGGCCAAATAAACCCTTAACCTTTAGAAATAAACCATCTGCAATGGAAAATCAATTGTGTACATCAGCTCCTTCCTCACACGCTACATTTGGGACCTGGAGGGTACTTGGCTCGGATCCTTCCCTTGGTCTGGAAGGGGACAAGGCCATGCTGAAGCCCTCATACTGAGTGGCCACATGGGCTGCAGTGAGCAAGAAACACCAGGGAGAAGAGCAGGGGGCAGTATGAACCCACCTTGGACATGAGCAGGTCACTGTGGGGTGTAATAGAGGTGGCATCAGTGAGAAGGGAGTAATTTAGGTTTGTGAGGTGAACAGGCTGTTCCTTGGGAAAGACTTGTCCTTGGGAAAACTACTGACGGGTATAGGTCTGCAGGGAGAGGGAGGCAAAAGATGGCTGGGGGTTTCAGACAAGGACACTTGAGCCAGTAGGTCTATGTTTCCAGGGCTGACTCCTTCTCTGATGGTCAGCTACTTCTTTGGCTGGAAAAAGTGTTTTCAAGAGGAGTCCCAGCAGGTGTCATAGTGAAATGCAGTTGAGAGAGGCTCCCCTTATGGTGTGCTGCCACCGCCGGTGCAGGGTAAGTGCTTGGAGGGCGAGATCTGACCATGATGGTGCTGTCCAGCAAAAGAGCTGGGGAGAGCTGTCCAAGTCTATCCAGATGCTCTGCCCCACCACAGCCCCAGAGAGCCTGCTCTGGAGCCCTGTGCTTCCTGCACATTCCCCTGCTATCGTGCGTTACCCCTTGGCAAGGCTGAGGAACCTTTGGTGCCACAGCTTCACCTCCTCCTCTCCCTCCTTCTCACTCAGCACCCGGTACGTCTCATTTCTGTGGCAGCTGCGGCGAGAAACCTGCAAGGAGAGTCCAAGTTCATAGGACTGATACCACTGCCCATCTTTCTCCCAAGGAAAGAGGATCCCCACGATGAATGGCATCTGGAGGCTGGGATGATGGGGGCACCAGAGGGAAGAGGGGAGAATAAGCTTGGAAGTGAGAGGAGGAGGATGATAGTTCAACTGTGTGTTTTCTAAGAAACAGGCTAGTCCTCTGTCCTGCTTTTGTTTTGTCTCTGTTACCACCTAGGAAGTGCCCAGTAAATAACAAGGGAGACCCTCTCCTGCAGGGATATACAGGGATGCCCCAGTGGGTGGGGGGCTCCTCACAGGCTTTCTGTCTCAACATTAGGGGCTGTCTCCACTACCATCTCTTATCATGTCTGCGCAAATTCCACTGCTGCAGCTACATGCCAGCTGCACTTGGGTCATTACTTGTCACACACATACATACACAAACACCCCCAATTCTGTCCTGCTGGAGGGAAAAGCAGTGGGCCAGTGAGTCCTGCAAGGACTCAGGGCTGGCTGTGGAGGGACCAACCATGGAGAAGAGGGATGAGTAAAGGGCAGTGCAGGCTGATTCTCACCCTCTGGTTGTAGAGGCTCCACTGGAGACACTGGTGGCTCTTGAATGCACAGTAGCTGGGGTGTTGAACTCTGTCTGAATCGCAGATCTGGGGAGAAGGGAATGAAGGCCAGAGAAAGAAGAGGAGGAGGGAGGGGAGTATCCACTGTGCACCCACCTGTCTCGGGGCATCTCTGACTTGGAAGGCAGTATACTCTGCCTTCAGCCAGAGGGTCACACAAGGGTCCTCGCAGCCATGGGTAGCCATCCGATTGCACCAGTACTCTCTCCTCAGCCCCCTGAAAACTTCCATGCCACAGTACTCCAGTATCTCTGAGGAGCTTGTCTGCAAATGTGTGGGATAAAGAAAGCTGTGGGTGTTTTTTCCTTCGCTTCCCCATCACCCAGTCCAGGCTCCTCCTCAGAAGCCAGCAGCACATGTAGAACTCAGTACCATGTTGCCTGCAGCCTGGTGCTGGGTTGAGATCTGAGGGTTGATGTAGGTGGTGAAGCTGCCTGTTTTGCAGTGAACACGTTTCAGGTTTTTGATGTTCTGACACTGCTCCTTCTTCAGTGAGCAGAAAGCACAGTTAGGGCACAGGTCCATGTGATGCCGCCCAAGGCTGTCACACACCTAAGGAGGTCAGAGGGGGAAAAAAGAGACTGAGGAGCCCCCATATCCCTGGCTTGGAGCTTCCCTCCCTGGTCACCCAGGTCAGTTTCTCCCAAGAGGTGACACCTGGAAGAATAGTGCTGATGAGCTCTGGCTGCTGGAGCATTGTGGTCAGCACTGTCAGGAAGCCCTGCATATAGGGGGGGTCAAAGGTAGACATCAGCATCTTTACCGAATTTCCAAATCCAAGGACTCTTTCTTCCATCTCCTTCCAGGCTTGGGTGACCACTGATGAGAGACAGTTTCCCTCCAGTACTGAGTTGCACAGGATCATCATTGCCTCGTCCTTCTTCTGGTCTAAAAAGCTGTCAGAGAAAGGGATGGAAGAAGTGAAGTCTCATCTCTTGTCACAAGGTGAAGAGATAGACCTTAAGTTAAAAACTGAAAGGACAGAAGACAATGCCAAATCAGAGCCAAAATATCCTTCCCAGAGAAACCCTGGAATCTCAGCCAAACTGCACGGAGGGACATATGCAGAGTCTGTATGTGCCTGTGTATCACACTAGGGGAGTGCATGTGCATTTGGGAACACATGACAGTGGCTGGAAGAGTAGCACAGCTTGAGGAGCGTTCCCAGCAGCTCTGCAGCAGCTGATGACCAGTTTTGTCCAAGTGCCACAGCAGGGAGATGTTTGTTAGAGGTCTGCTGCGTGTTGACCATGGGGCAGCCCATGGGGCTGGAGTTTGTATCTTACTAAGCTTCCCTTCTGCTTGAGCCAATATATTTGACAGAAAGGGGAAAAAACTGTCAGCAATTAATTACCTCTTCATCCAAATTGACATGGGAAGCTAAAGGCAGAAAACTTAAGGACAACTGGATAGGGACAGTAAGAATATTTTGCATCTCTTAAGGAACAGTAGACACTGTAGACATGGTACATGTTATTACACAGGGATGGTGTCAATTATCAAGCAATGATTCCAAAGAGGTAAAAATGCATGAGCTAACCTGTAAGGAGAAGTTTTCTAATGACTAGATGAAACTTCTTGGAGACCTTCAGATTAGCATAAAAAAAAAAAAAAAGAAAAAAAAAGAAAAGATGTGGGGAACCTGGAGGAAGGTTATGAAGATGAGATTTCCTAAGGCCTGGAAAACTTTCACCTATAGTGAGATGCTAGAAAAGCTTTACTTAGCTAAGCAAAGACACCTGTGAGTGGCCACTCAGTCAGCTGTACTTTAACCAAGATGGGGATCAGCTGGAAGACTCTCTGTTCATCAGCAGATGGAAGAGCAATGACTTTTGGTGACTAGAATTAGGGGTGAGATCCATTCAAAATAGAAATTAGTTGGATATTCTTGACATGAATGGTATTTAGCGCAGCTCATGAGGTGTTTTCTCCATGGTTTGGAGACTTCAAAAAGATATCCCAAATTCCAATTAGAAGGGTCTGTAGCTCAGCCATGTCATACTGTTTTTCCTTCAGGGCTCAGCAGGCTCCACATCCTGTCCAGAGCAGGAAGGCCAAGGGTGACTGATCAGAGCAATTGCCAGGCCTGAAAGCTAAAAAGGATCAACCTCCCTGCTGCTAAGCTCTTACGATTATGTTGTGTGCAAAGAAATCAAGCTGTAAGGAGTGACTGGTGCTCACAAATCCATGGACATGTGAGAGGCACACGCTGCACTCATGCAGGCGCTTGGCATTTGCGCTGGGTTTGTGCATTCATACAGGACAACAAGGGTGAGCTTTACAGCCACTAATAGGAAGAAGTTTTATGCACCTCCTTAATAGATCCTGGGCCCTGGCATGCACTGTTGATGGGGTTTGCAGCACATGCTCTGCGCTTTCAGCAGGTCAGATACGAGTGATCCTGTACCCAAACAGCTCACACCAACAAGCAGCAAAGGAGCATGTCAGGATCTCTGAAGGCATCTGTCTCACTCAGACACTATAAGAGAATCTGGAAAAGCTTAGTCACAGAAGATACAACTGCTAGATTATTTTTTTTTAAAGACTTTACATCTGAGGAAACTAAGTTCATGTGAACCACAAGCATCCATGTGTGAATACCAACAGGATGAGGTCTGTATCTGGGAGAGCCATGATGCTGAAAGGGGTGTAAGGGTCATAGCAGACAAACAATGCAACAGTGGGAAGCCCTGGGAAAAAAGGAAAATGTAATTCTTGTGTACAAACAGAAGAGCAGGGAAGGGAAGGGAGGCTGACCTCCTTCTGTGTACCTAACTGCTGAAACCCAACACTGAATGGCGCATGTAGAGCTGGAGTGTGTGGATGTTTTAAAGGGGCACTGAAAACTGTGGCAGAAAATGAGAGTTGTATGGGCTTTATAATGTAAGATCTACAGGGCTCTTCTTATCTTATTGCAAGACTGAATCACGGTATATAGGTAACTTTGAAGAGTGGAAATACTGTGAAATAAATAGTTCTTTAATTGTGGGGCAGAAAGCACAATAAGGACTAAAAATTGAAAATAAGTGCAATAAGAGATCTTTACCCTACCCCCCACCAATGATTCACTGCTAGCAGAAAAAACCCACAAAAGCATGCTGCAAATTTTTCACCTTGTTCTATTACCACTTTTGTCCTGTCTGTATCTAAAGGTCACAGCTAGCTTCATCAAGTCCTATGGAAGCTGGTAGATCTTCCAGAGCAGCTGCCACAAGTAGGGGTGAAAGGCACGGATGGCTCCCTGAACGCAAGACCCTAGGGAACACATGCAGCTCTGGGCTTGGTGCCTGTCACAACCATGTGCACCTTGTGTTAAACAGACTCCGAATGGCACTCGTGCACAGTGACCAGTCCCACATGACAACGCTCCTTTTGCTGGGATGGAAATGCCTTAGCCATTTTGCCACTTTTTTAGGTCGTGCTTTGAAGTCCCTTCAAGAGGAGGCAGGATGTGGTTAGCAGCAAAGCTGACAGGCACAGTCTATCTTGCCTTTTTATCCTCACTTGAGTTTAAGCTTTGCTTAGCATGATTGATGAGGCTTGGCCGCCAGGTTACAGACACACAGTCAGCATTAATGTCTTTGAAAAACTCTGCAGCAGAATACTGAGTGTCGTCTGCAATCACAGCAGTCCCTCGATAATCCCAATATAACTAAATCAGAGCAAGGCTCAATTTCAGAGGGAGGGAAAACTAACACATCCTCAATGAAACAGAAATTTGCCTGGTAATACATACACCAGGAAAAATTCACCAGGCAGTAAAAGCCTCCTACAATATTAGGAAGGAGGATAACATAAGTTACAGCCTTGCAGGAGAACAGCTATAGCTTTAACAACACAATGCAATTCATTTTCACATGCAGAAGTGGGATCTGGCTCAGCTGTAGTAGGATGCAGTGTTTTTAATAGAAACCACAGACGTGCAATCATGCATAAAAACTGTGTGCTTACAGTGACATCAGTGGCCAGCAACAGAGTGAAACCAAAGACTTATCTATGAAAACCACATCTAGACAGCAGTTTTTCTTCTTCTTTTTTTTTTTTTTTTTCTCTTGTGCTCCAGATCAGTGCATTAGTTTTCCTAGGGGGTTTCTGGTTCCCTGTTCCAGCTCTGAAAGCAGCTGTGTGCCAGTTCAGCACAGGGCCTTGAGACAGTCCAGCTTGCTGCTGCATGTGAAAATGAACTGCAGTCAAATCTCAATTTGAATGTCAGTCAAAGCAAGTGGTCCTCAGCCACAAAGTACTGCAGGATCAAGAAGTATATTGGAGTCTTTTCTGTTTGGGCTCATCAGCCCCAGCTGCCTGAGGACAGAGGTAAATGTGATCCTAGGAGGTCACCTGAGAAGAGCTCAAGATGCTCGACAAGCTCCTAAAACATCCCTAGGCCAGAGGAACTAAGAAGGACATGTACAAGGACTGCAGCACTCTGGGCTGTCTCAAGGCTCTGTGGTGAACGGGCACGCAGCTGCTTTCAGAGCTGGAACAGGGAACCAGAAACCCCCTAGGAAAACTAATGCACTGATCTGGAGCACAGAGAGGTGCATCTGCTTGAGGAGAGGGAATGGTGCTGCACAGCCAGGAGCAAAGCTCTGTGCTCCTAGCCTGGGGCTGCTTTTGCTCTACCTGGATGAGGATGTCAGACTGTTTTAAGAAACATCTGCTTCATGTTGCACTCAAAGAGGTGAGGAGCACAGCGAGACAGACATTTACACCAGCATCCCAAGGATCTGTGTTCACAACGGAGCTACTTCTGCAGGCCATCCAGAGTCCCAGGAGACATGAGCTGGGAAGAGGATGAGTGCAGAGGTGATTGCACTCTGGGGATGGCCACAGTGTGCAGATTCATGTGAATGGGATAAAGCCCTACCTGCAGCTAAGGCCCAGCCTAAAAGCACTCTGCTCAGGAAGCAAGGACAGTAGCACTGCAAGCACTAGCAGTGCTGGGCCACCCTCTCCCTGCTCACTTTGTGCTAGATCAGGGAGTGTTTGAGGGGCTTCCTGGACATATTCCTGCTCTCTACAGGACAGCTTGCTCCAGAAAACCATCCTGCACTCACCAGCTGCTCAGGGCAGGGGCACGAATGCCCTGGTGTTACCAGCAGGTGCCCATGAAGAAAGCCTTGCATGGGCACCCTGCTGGGTGGAAAGACAGGTCTTCCCCTCACCTGGCACGGGAGGCCATGTCCTGCACCACCTCCTCAGCACTGCCTGGGTCTGACTTGGTGCTGGAGTCTGGAGATGAGGCCTTGTTGCCCAGGGACTTCTCCAAGGAGAGAGCCAAGTGGATCAGCTGCCAGATGCTGTTCTGCAGGTGTTGCTCCCAGGCTTGCTCAGCCTGGGCAGGGGGTTCCAGCCTGGGAGGTGAGGGGGCAGAAGCAGCTGGAATGGGCCGGGTCTGTGGGAGCACAGGCAGCCACCTGTCCCGCAGGGGTCTTGGCAGCCCTGGCATGGCTGGGGGGAGCTTCCTCAGCAGTGGTTTCTGACTTGACAGTGCATAGGGGTACTTCAGGAGAGTGTCCACTCTGGCACGCAGCAGGGCATCAGCAGGCAAGAGAGAATCCTGCTCTGGAGCTGGGGAGAGTGAGACGAGGGGCTGAGGCTATCTTTCTGAGGAGCATCGCTGCCAACCATTTGCTAATCCCAGCATTCAGCCAGCTCTCTCAGGCCAGGACTGCATTCCCAGGCCAGGCTTGGAGTATTACAGCTTGCTGTGTCCTGTCACAAACCACCCCTCTGATGACACAGAAACTTTCCATTTTGGGGCAAGGGGAGAAGAAAAGTACATTTTCATTCCAGCATCTGGGAATGAAGGAAAACCTGATACAGATAAAATTTCTCATGGGCTCTCTTTGTCAGTCTCCTGATTTTCACCATGGTTCAGCTCTCCCACAGCCTGTTGAACACCGATGGCATGGCCTGACAAGCAGTTTGTCTCCTTTAGCACTGATTCCCATCTTCTCCTTTCTCTCAGCTAATCTACCCTACAGAAATACTCATCTTTCTTTGAATCCTTTGACCTTCTTGACCAGGGGAGCCCTTCCCCCATTTTGGATAGTGGCTGCTGTTTGTTTTGTGGGTGCCTCCATGACACCTTGTTTAAAACACAAGGTAACTGCTTTTCTCAGCACCACACCTCAAGAGGCATGATTAATGCTCATGACTATTTGCATTTAGAGAGCACTACCATTTATCTGTGAGGACAGTAGAGACAAAACATATGAGGGCACATGATCTTCTGTGTCCACTCAGCCTGGCTGCAAGACGTGCCAGAACAGCCCCAGAACTAGAAAAAAGGCAATGCAGAGGGGAATAAAGTCTGCCAGTGGAGCTATTTGGATGAAGGATGGAGGAAAAGAAGGCAAAGAGGGCATCCCACAAAATTGTCCCATCTTCTGGCATTTCCTGATGCTCCTGCTGTTGGCAGCTGAGCCTCCAAAGGCAGCAGCAGTGAGAGTGTGGCTGGATATGCCAAAGAGTGGTGCCAGGGCACTGGGCATCACTGGGACACCCCTGGGTGTCCTAGTACCATGGCATGGTAGATTGCTGGTGCCTCCAAGTGAGTGAGGAGCCCAGGGCCTGTCCCTGGGTCTGGTGATGTGGGGTGGGACCCATTCCCCTGACACAGCTGCAGAAACAAGCAAGAAATAGTTGCCCTCAAGCTGCAGACCAAATAAGCGCAGTTGGCTGATCATTTAGTTCATTGACGTTCACAGCTAAATATAAAGACATAATTTTAATGAGAAAATTGTTCCTATTTTTTTTTTCCTCTGAAGAAAAATACAACAAAAGTAGTCCCAAGTTTTTCAGCTGCATGGATGTAATTATGCCACTTAAATTCTCTGATGCAGGGGTACAGGGAAAGTGTGACTGCAGAAATTTAAAGGGTTCTGTTGCTATGGCACTTTCTGAACTGGGATGTTTCTTGGCTCCTGAAACATTAAGCACTTTAAAAAGCAGCTTATCAGCTCAAGCTTTCTTAAAGGACCATGAGAGCCTATGAACCAAGCATCTGCATTAAACCCCAGTTCAAGCTGGAAGGATCCAGTCAGGTTGCAAGATAAACTATGGTATGGGAAGAGATGATGAGCTTCAGAAAACTGGCCATTTTTTTTTCCTCTGCCACCCCATCAATGGAGATGTAGAGAAGTTGAAGGGGTCAGTGAAGGGCCACCAAAGTGGCCACAGCTTTCAGCCTGTGATCCCTGAAGAGCATCTGGGGCAGCTGTGCTTGTTCAGCTGGGTGAAGAGGAGATGGGGATGTGAGTTAATGGCAGCCCACAAGGACCTGAAGGAAAGCTACAAGATGACAAAGTCAAACTCTTCTTGGTGGTGTCAGACAACACAAGAGGGAAAAACTTGCAAATTCCTGCTTGGGAGGTTAGGACTGGCCATTAGGAAAAGTTTGTTTTCCTCCAGGAAAGTGGTACAGCATGGGAAGGGCTGCCCAGAGAGAGCAAAAAACCAAACTCCTTTGCACAAACGCAGGGTGCTCTAGTGCTGGCAGTGTCCTGCTCCAAGCTGGACTTTGGACTAGAGATTCCAAAACAACACATCCCACCACCATTCCTGCAATCCTGTGGTTTTCAGTGCAGAGAAACAGCTGGTGTTGCTCCAGCTGGGGTGGTGCCCTGCTTCTGCTCCTGGAGGTGGGGTGATGTCCCTACCTTTGGGGACATGGCCGTGGTTTTCCTCCTCATCCAGCTGCCGTATAGCAGGGCTGAAGCAGCCGTGTATCTGGCGCAGCTGGCAGGACAAATCTGCCTTCCACGGGGGCCACAGACTGGCAAAGAAGACCTGGTACTCGCTGTCTGACAGGGGGCTGCCTGGAGCAGGAGGCACTGGAGGTGCAACAGAGGACATCAGCAAGGTCGTCAGACCTAGGGGAGAAGGCAGGCTGCACTTAACCCTCCTTAAAACAGACCAGTGGTGGGTGGAGATGAAAAAGTGGCTAGTGGGGTGGCCTGCTCCCATCTGCTGCAGCTAAGCAGACACAGGGACAAGATGGCCTGAGGTGTCTCTCCATCACCCCTGCTTGCAGGGCCTCAGGGAAACCAGGTGCTCCAGGGCAAAATGGGAAAAAAGAAGGAAAAGACAGGAGGGAAAAAACAGGAGGGTGGGGAGAGAGGGGAGAAAGGGGAAAAAAAAAAAAGAAAAAGAAAAATTAAAATTTAAATTAAAATAAGAAAAGTAAAAAAAAAGAAAGAAAAAAATAACAAAGAAAGAAATACAAAAGTTGGTGGGCTTTTGCTGGCTGAGTGGCAGTGGTTTTGGCTCGGTTTGGGGGAGGGATTGCTTTGGGTTCTGCTCATATCTTTTTCGCCCCACAAAACCCCAGCCTTGCCCAGCTGGTAGGCCCCACTGCCCACCCCTGCAGGCTGCTCCCTCTACCATGCCGGAGGCTGTGCCCCGCCATGGGGACATCCCTCCAACCCCTCCTTTGCTGTCAGCTGAGCCCCCTCCTCGCCAACCTGCCCTGTGCTCAGCAGCCTTGGTGGTGGCCCTGAGGGTGGGCAGGGGCCAGTGGCAGGTGTCACTCACCCATCAGGCAGAGCATCCTCGCCATGCCTGCCCTCACTCCCAGCGCGGTAGGCTTGGCATGGCAGACAGAGAGGGGGATGATGTCACAGTTGGGGCACTGGGGACAGGGGCACACGCTCCTCCAGGCACCAGCTGATGACTGCCCTAGTGAGTGGTGGAGACGAGGTACAGGCTCAAGCTCGTGGGGCTGCGGGGTGAGACGGGCACATCACGAGGAAGGAAGAAGCTGAGGCCACAGTTACAAGGCGAGCAGGAGGAGCGGGACCCAAGCTTGGAGCTTCCCCCTCTGCCTGGAGACACAGTGGTGGCTGACAACAACCTGCAACAGTACTTGAGGCCCAGCCTGGCTACCCTGGCTGAGGACCCCCCAAAAGTGATAACCTTTGAGGTATCTCCCGCCAAAGCATTTTGTGCTTTTTCATGGGAGACAGGGGACAAAATCTATTCTGCTTGCAGAGGCTTGAGACACATGTCATGCCTTCCCAGAGAACATCCCAGCACTGGCTTGCTTTGAGACACGGTCCACCAAGCTGGCTTGATCTCTTCTGAACAGCCGTGCCACTTTCTGAACCCTCAATGAGTCACAGGAGCACCAGCTGCTCTTCCTCTGCCTCGGGTGCCCTGAGTGTTGCTCTGTACGTGGTAAAGCTGTCATAGGCAAAAAGGGGAATGGTGCCCATGAAAGAGGCTTTGGGACCACCAGTGCAGAGGTGCCCGGAGCTTCATGGGGCTGATTTTCAGGAATTCCTGCACCCAGGTGCCTGTGCTCAGTTCTCCATACAGAGACTGAGATGTAGGTCACACACTGTGTCCCACGCGTGCATCCTGTGGATTGCAGCCACCACAGTGGCTGGGCACTCTGATGTGAGAGACACATGACCATAACTGTCATGGGCAAGCAGCTGTCAGGGCTGTTGGAAAGAAAACACTTGGCACAGTAGCTCCAAGAACTGCAGCTGAGAGCAAAACGCAGGGTAGCAGGGGGGCTTTGTGTACCTGCCACCCCACAGCCTCAGCTTGGCTGCAAAATGACATCCTTGCAGAACCAAAGAGGAGTTGCAGACAAAGTTTTCAATGGTGTAGCAGGATGTTACCAAAGAAGTCCCTTCTGCAAATCCTGGGAGATTTGAGCAGCTCTGCCATATGCAATGATTGCAGAGAGTGCTCTGGATGCACTGGCTGCTGTTGCAAGGCTGACACATCACCTGCCAGTGAGTACCCTGAGTGGCCATCAGGGCTTTGAAGGTTAAAGCTCAAATCACTCCAGCCATGCAGTCCATTTTAAAGATGTCTGGCAACAGCACATAGCTCTGTGGGTCCTTGCAGGAGACAAACTAAGAGGTCTTGTTAGAAGGTAACATTTCTGAAAAGCTTGAAGCCCGACCATTTAACAACAGCATTGAATTTTAAAATGTTTTTGCAGCTTCTCAGAAAGACAGTGCCCAGGAGACATTTCCCAGCTAGTTCTTGCCACTCAACATTAAAAGAAGCAACACTGCTGCATCTTGCAAATTTTAGCCAATTCCTAGTCTTCCATTGCTTAGCTTGGGATGCATTTCTTATTAGCTGATTTTAGACAACTCCAGTGCTTTCAGCTCCCCAACCCTGTTAATCCACTCTACTGTCCCATGACAACTGAGCCCAGGCTGATTTCTGGCATCCTGACTTGAGAAGCTTCTCAGGGGAGCTCAGTGCTGACCTCAGGGGCTGATGGAAGTGCGTGACCTAGGAGAACACACCAATGTGGCATGTCATGTGTTAGTCATGGCTGGCAGGTGCTGGTTACACAGCCCGTGTCTGCATGTGCCAGTAAGAGACCTATGGTGCACAAAAAAGAGGAAATAAGAATGAATGGACCAGAGTCCCTAGACATACAATGAGAACTCAAACACAAGGCAGAAGACAAAGGAGGTGTCAAAAAAGTCATTCCTGGTTGATGCTTTAGTAGCAACGCCTGTGGGGAGCAACTGTCTATTTAGAAAGACAGTAGTTAGTGATGTGAAGACAGGTTACCTACCTGGCACTTTTCATGGGATGTGGCATACCCTGGATTTGCTTCCGTGTTGTCAAAAAACCTTCAGGGAGCTTTTATGGTCCATGAGTGTATTGAGGAGCCAGGTAGTCTGCAGTATGCACCTGGCGGGGGTGGGAGACTGTGAGCGCAGGAGACACTGCAGGGCTGTTCAGCTAAGTTTGTGCTAGCTGGCTATGGGAGCACTTGTGTTCTAAGTTTCCAAAAAATAAAATAAATAAATAGCAATCCCTGAGGAAGGAAGGAGGACAGGAGGGAAGAACAGCAGTTTGGAGAGGATGCATCAATGTTGCAAGCTGGGGGGGAATATACTCCTCATTGCTGCCTCAAGCAATTAAGAGAGGTCAGTTAACGTGCAGCACAGGGGTGATGTTAATTCCAGGATTTTCTGGTTTCCGAGGGTTAACTTGTCACCTTTAAGGCTGTAACCCTGTTGTAGTTCAACTTCTGCTGGCAGCTAAACACCACACAGCCACTCCCCCCCACCCCCTGTGTCCCTTCCTGTGGGATGGAAAGGAGAATCAGGAGGAAGAATAAAAAGGGGAGACCCCAGGGGTGGAAATAAGGACAGTTTAACAAAAACAACACAAACTGAGAAGAAAGCAACAGTACTAATGAGATGATAGACAAAACAAGTAATAGAAGCTGGGAAGGCTCTACTTGTGCCCAAGATGCCAACTTTCTCTGCTCCAGCCACACTGAAGCTACATACTGAAGCAAGTTTTCAGACACCCCAGCCCAGCTCTTCCCTTGTATAGGGGCATGACCCAGCATGGTACCAAGTGCCCCACTGCCTGGCCCTGCTGTTTATCCCGGCTCTGGCCCCTCCCAGCTACCTGGGCCAGCAGCTGCTGGTGATAATGAACCCGAACCGAGCCCAGGACAGCCCTGATGGCACATTACAAAATGTGTAATTTCTGCACAGAAGCAGATTTGCAACCTTTTTTTTTCAGAGCGAGCACAAAGTGGTGTTTCCTGCAGGTGTTCCTGGGCTAGCCCGCGTTCAGTGGGCTGATGTACAGTAACCCCCAGGCCTACAGCAGCAGAGATGTGGAACAACAGAACAACTTGCTGCTGTTGCTATGAAAGGAACTGCATTTTCCATGTTGCTATCTGATTGCTGTGTCAATTCTGAGCTTCACAAGAGCCTGTCTAGTTTGTGAGGGACCACCCTTTGGCAGACAAGCTCCTCTTCCAAGTTAGTCTTGCTGTCTTCATAGAATCATAAAATCATAGAAGGGCTTGAGTTGGAAGGGACCTTAAAAATCATCTAGTTCCACCCCCCTGCCATGGGCAGGGACACCTCCCGTGTTGCTCAGAGCCTTATCCAGCCTGGTCTTAAGCACTTCCAGGGATGTGCACACTAGGGCACACAGAGTGCTTAATGGAAGAAGAAAGAATGATGGCTACTGTTTGTTAGACTGTGTCAGCTTTATGAGTTAAACTGGGGAGGGGAAGGATGTCTGATCAGGTCAAGAAACTCACAAAGATGGAGGTTACAAAGATTAGTTGTGAATTCCAGACTCAGTGCCCTGTCAGGCAGCATCCATTGAAAGCATGTGTCTTAAATATTGAAATGCAAGCAGAGATGATAGAGAAATGCTTCTGTAAACACCTCTTGGGGGGGGGAATAATTTCAGAAAGGAAATTCTGTTAAAAACACCTGAATTTCTTTCCTCAGCTGGAGGGAAAAAAAATCAAGAGTACTGGTACAGTCATAATGGTGTTGTTAACTGCAATAAGTTTGCATATCAACATGTTGCTAGAAAATAAGCACTGGGCTCTTTGCTGACAGAGGAGGCTGTAAACAATTCTGCTTGTGTAGCTGGTAGGGCAAGCTAAGGAATGGGCCAACAGAACCCCTGAGACACACCAGGTTATGTATTCATTACAGAGCATCAAATGGAAGGGAAAACTGTAGAACCTTCATTTATTAAAACATACACCTAAGAATAGGTGGAGAAGGGTGTCCAAAGCCCATCACAGTTCCCCAGCAGTATGCTGCCCCCTCCCTCCACAGGAGACAATATTCAATAGTAATGGCTCTGGCTCTCCTTGGAGTCCTCCCTCTCTTCTAGCCTACTAGGACCACTTTCTTGCTAGACCTCGGTTCCCAAGGCATTTGGCTTTGCTCTGGTCTCAGCAATTACGAGGCAGCTCCTAGGAACTTGGGCTGCACAGGTGTCCTTGCTCCGTGCTGGCTGCAGCTCTTTTGGAGACATTGCTGGGTCTCACTTGAGGCTGCAGCAGCTTCAAGCAAAAGCCCATTTGTGATTTGCTCACTTCACAGGAGATGTTGGAGAGTACACAGAAGCCCCCCTGATAAAACAGTGCTGGCCCCTACAGCCCTGTGCCCATTGTACATCCGATGTCCCCTCCCCACACCACTGCACACAGGCCCTGCCAATTACTATAAGATCACAAACAAAAAGCAGCTTCAGAGCCCGAGTTCGGCCATCTGCCCCCAAATCAAACATCCTGGTGGAGGCATCTCAAGGAGAGGTGGAAGATGGGAATAGTTACAGTCTGAGATGTGGAACAACGAAGCCTCTGGCTGAGACAGCAGTCCCTACCCCAGCACCTACAAGACATGGTTGAGATGTCCTCCAGCGCTGCCTGTGGAGGATGCAGAGCTGCATGTCAGGAGCACGCCTGGGCTGCTAAGGCCAGCTGCCATCTGGTCTAACAGAAGAGTGGACAGCTCAGCCAAGAAGCCATCGGAGCCATTGCACAGCAGCCAAGTAAAGGTCCTCTTCCAGTTCAGCATTGTTTCCCATGAAGCAGAAACTACATCAAAAGCCCAACACTGAACACTTTGATCCTCATAGCTATGGCCCTGGGGAAGGGATGTGGGTGCCAGCCCACTCAGAACAGGGCTAAGTCTCCATCTTCACAGACAAAAGCGTTAGGGAGCATTCTGATTTAAACTAAAATGCTATGAATTCTTGACTTTAATCACAGGTTAAATAATCTTCTTTCTGCAGTTGTACTTTATTTTGGTAGGTTTACTGTCAGGGGCTGAGAGCTATGTGGATACGCTGATAAATATAGATTTCACATTAAAATTGGCACTCATTTTAAGTTTGTGGATATGTTAATCTATTCACGTTTATACAAGCACTGTACAGTTATAACATGCATTAATGCAGATACTTAATTTACATTTTTATTTTGTTAGGAAATAGAGAATGAAGCATTTTTTACCCGCAATTTAGAAAATGGAATATTTAATTGATTGCAAAACCAGCATTTAAAAGTTGTTTGTTGAATTAATAATGCGACCTAAAAGGGAGTGGGTTCATAAAAGCATAACTGAACGAATGGCTCTAGTCTTTGTAGGCAGGTTTGTTTAGAACAGCCTGACCTGACCACAGAGCTGTCTCCAGAGCAAGCAGAGGTTTGGACTACAGAGCTCCAGGGAGGTCACTTTCCACCTAAACCTTTCCATGGTTAACTAAATGGGTTCTTCCACTGACTGGATCCTTCAGACTTTCAGAATGAGGAAAGCTCACGCTCTCACATTTTATCTTGCTTGTCAACGTGTAGAAAATAATCCCAGCCTTTTCTCCTCACAGCCTGCTTTTCAGCTTTGAATGAGTTTTTAGCTGTCAATGGCAGCGACCCAAACCGCTGAAATTAAATTGTACTTCTGCAAAAACAGACCAAAGTGGGCAACTTGCTGAACATTTTTTTCACACCAGGCTTTAGGAATGTAGTGTTTGTCACAGGTTTGCCCGTCCTTAAGTCTCAAGTAAAAATGTCTTCTTTCAACTGGCGCTTAATTTTCTTTTATGTATTCAGAAGAATGAACATAAATTAGCATAAATTAATCAATATGTTTGACTTTTTATAAATGAAATGCATTTTATTTGATAAAATCAGCTATGTTTCTTCTGTAACTACTAGGTGGTGGAGTTGCAGTTTTCTTTGGAAAAAAAAAATAGGGCATTTTCTTTCCTTCTGTAAAGTCTTCAGCTCTTTTAATGCTGTTTTCTTCCCTGCCTACTGCAGCTGCTTTAGAGCAGGCAGGGACTGCACACTCCCCAGATGCTGTCACTCAGCTTGTCAACATCTCCACAATTTGCTCTCTTGGTTCACATAGCAGGGAAAAGGTAGAGCCATGGCTGATTATACAAAGGACAACAGCTCAGAAACTGTCAAACTGGCCAGGTCTGCTTTGTGCAGGGCCCTCAATCTAAGCACACTCACAAGTTGGGATAATCACACTACATTAAGCAATCCTCTGACAATCACTTGATACGTGACCAGGGTGCTTTGCTCCAGGAGATAGGAAACATTAGCATTCTGTTGCCAGTTCACATGAAACTCTCTGTACAGCATAGTAGCATCATGGTCTGGGCTCGGTCACCTCAACATCCTGCTGTGCTTTAGCTAAAACTTCACTTGGCCAAGTGCATGACTAGATAGCCTTCAGAAGCTCTCCTTTCTGAGACCTGGAGGAAGTGCCACCCGTTTCTCTGTAGACAACAGAGGGGAGCAATCCTGCTGTCATCAGCAAGTACCACTTCTCAACAACATGTAGCTGCTCATCTGCAATGAGAATCATACTGAGAGGACCTGGTCTTATTTTCAGACAGTATAAACAAGTTATCTCTTGGGAATGTTTTTCTCTGCTGCCAACTTGAGATCTCTGGACTGATTTGCCCAGCATTTGACTGGGCAAAAGACTTAAGATCTTCAGCAACATCGCCTTCCACCTAGAGCCCTGCAAGTGCTGCTTCTTATCCTAGCCTGATCTGCTACAGAGCATCTTGCTACCCAGCATATCAACCAGCTGCATATAACCAGATGGCCTCAAGGGGTACCTTCTAATCAGCATTGCCAATTCTAAGATATATATTTATATGCAGTAATTGTCTCATAAGAAGTGATCCCAAATAACCCGAGTATCATCAAAACATACTCTACAGTTGACCCTCCAATAGTCTGGTTACACAGGTCCTGTAAGGCTTCTGTGCTTAACAGACAGTAAGAGACCATCTAGCACACAGCTCTGAGTGTGTAGGCAGGTAAATTAATATCCTGAGAGCACTTAATGAGAGGCTGAGCTATGGGGCTAGTTTTATTGCTTGCCACGTTTGTCCAGATAAAGGTGGTCCCACTGGTGGAAGGGGACAGTTGGCTGGGACGGTTTCTGTGCACAGCATGCAGCAGGCATGGCAGTGGCTGAGCCTGGGGGACAGGAGCTTGCTGGGTGCATCTGCTGACTGGAAAGAGGAGCACTTTGCTGAACAGCCTCAACCATAACGCTTGCCCAGAAGCTGGGAACGATGCCCACAGCTGGACAAGATAACCCAGTTATGTGTGTGCATGACCAATTATCATTAATAAACGGGATTAAAGAGGTTGGCAGAAGTCTCCCCTCTTGTCATGCTGTATGGCTCCAGCTTCCTTTACTCGCCTGTACTCATCAACTAGGTTATTCCAATCACTCTAAAAGGGCAATTTCTCCAGCTCCATTTTAGAAAGTGTTTATGTTGCACTGACAGCTGTTCCAGGAAATTTGCAAGCTAGCCAGTTCTTTAAAGGAGCTCCTGATTACTTTAACTTAGTGTATCCCCTTGTTAAGCACTTCAATTCTAGGGGAAGTAAGCTTTTCAGATCCCATTACCACTACAGGGATACCAGTAACTATTAACAGTGATTTGGGGGTGGGGGAAGAAGTAATTTTTGACTAACCTTTTCTTTGCTACTCCCATTGATTTTGTTGACCTGGATTTCTTGCTTGTTTTAGATAGAAGCAATTTACTTCTCTGCTCTTTCACTATTTCACATCTGCACTGCTATGGCAGCCTTCTTAACATTAAGGATCAGCACAGACCTGGGTCTTTTTGAGCCTTGTAGGCTTTCCCTAGCAGTCCAGAGCCTGACAGAGAGCAGCTCACAGATGCCTTCGGGTGACTTTCACAGGACAACAAGCACCATTTACTAAAGAGTGCTGATCAAACAAGCCTTCACCCCAATAGATGCTATTTAAAATCCCCCTTACTGTTTGCCTAGGAAGTGCATCATTCCCATATGACACCAGCACCAACACAGAATAAATATTTACAGAACACTTCCCCCTCCTCTCATTACCAACAATTCTGCTATCTGCAGTCAGTAATGGACATGTGCCATGCTCAATTATATCAAAACCAAAAGGCATTCTAAAAAAAGCTGCTTATGTTCCTAGCCTTATTGCTTATAGACTTTGCTTCCACTGGCTTCATTTCTGTACTTTGTAATTTCTAGCTTCTACTGATTCTTTTATTTTCCTCCTTTGGTGGTTAAATATTGCACAGTTACTGCCCTTATTCCTTCTCTTCCAAGGTTAGTTTTTAACGTCCTTTCATTTGCATTTATACTTGTAAGCCATTTAAAAATTCTCAGGTTTTTATCCAGATTTTCATCCAAGTTCCTCTATCCAGTAGGTCAGAACATTCTCTCAGCTGCAGCAAATATTGGCCAAACACTGCGTGCTGCTGAGCGAAGTACCCCTTTGGTGGTCAGAAATGGGACACAATGGCAGAGCAGCAGGGAAGTGGAGCGTCCCACCTAGCACTTCTTTTCTGGCACTGAATCTGTTTTGTGTTAAGTCATCAGAATATTCCCATTCCCAGTGTGCCAAGCACAATGGTAAGCCTGTGTCCAAGCTTCATCCTGGAAAGGGGAGCATTCTGTTTGACCTTCCCCTTTATGCTGATTGCAGAAGACCTGAGACTCGTGTTTCCCAAAGCAGAGCTGCTCTCAACAGCTACTCCTGCACCGTAAGCAGCACCTGAACAACAGGCCAGCTGGTTTCCTGGTCTGGGGTGCAGCACACCCCTGTCCACTTAAGACTGCTTTCACACTACACCCCATGCATTTATAAACTATTTATTATCCTTCAGCAGCAGTGGCTTCATGACATGGTCACCACTTTAAACACCCCTCTAGCCCACAGCTCCTAGAAAGCCTGCTGCTTAATGACAGCCACTACAATCCAGTGTCATTTCCCATCAAAACCAAAGCCCCTACAGGAGTGTTTGCGTCCTTTTGTCACTCTTGTACTTTGCCCAAAGCCAGTTTTCCAGTTCAGACCACATCCTCCCTTTGTTCTGTTAGCTGATTGCCCAGCTGCTATCTGGATAAACCCCAGCTAGAGAAATTTGTTCTCCTGCTGCAGCATTCTCACCCACTGTATGACAGCACCGTGTCTCCTGTTGTGGAGACTCTACTGGACAGACAGAATTTACCCTCTCCATTCAGTGAGAGAAGCCCCAGGAGAATGGTCCGAGAGTCTAGGGATTGAGAACCAGACTGTGGCCATGGTCCCACAAACCGTAAGAGCCACAGTCTGAATAAGAACTTGGTTTTTTTGTTTTCCTTGCACCCAAACACCCCTTCTCAAAGCAAAAGCAAAGACCGACTCAAAGCTAACTCACTTGAACAGAAGACTTCACACCAGTTTTTGAGTTGATAGCTCTGACAGGGTCTCAGAGTAGCAGTTCTCTTCATCTATAGTCCTCTGAATGGTTTTAATAACAAACCCCTAGAAGAGCTTTGGTTTCAGGGCTACAAGAACAAAAATGCACAATTGATCCTCATACAAGTTGTCTATGTAAGGAAAACATTTCAGGTGAAACACTTAAACCCTCCTGAATAGCACAAACCAGGCAGGAAGAAGAGACTCAAGCTCACCGATCTCCAGGCCATGACAATGGAATTGGTGAAGAGGAGCTTCACCATGGATCATCTCTTCCGAGTTACCTCCAAACACTACAAAGGGAGACATGACTTCAGGAATTGTTTTGCAGCCTAACATGGCAGTGAAGACAGCTGGACTTTCTGGCAACAAGGTGATCCAAGGTGAGTGACCCACTAGGGAGCAAGTTATCAGGAAAGCCTATCCATATTCTTGGATGCATGTGCTTTGCCCCGACAGCCTATTTCCTCAGCTGTGCTGCCCAACGGCTGCAGTGAGCTGGGCCTTCTATAACCTCCACCTCTCCTCATTTAAGAGAGGGCAACTCATGAAGTAAATGATCTGACAAAATCCAATAAAAATGTGAATAAATGTCCACCTCCTTGTGAGTGCACAACTGGAGGGCAGGTATTTTTCACAGCCACTAGGACAGCTGGGTAGCCTTTGGCAGATAGATATTTCCAAGCCTGTCTCAGTCAGAATGTCACTTATTAGCACTATTCAAGATCAGTGTATGAAAAAGCTCTACCACATTCATCGTTTAGTATAAAAGCAGAGCTGAGAAAGAATAACTAGAGAGACCAATTGCCACAGTTTACTTTGGAAGTGACAGCAAGGCAAACAGAGTAGTTGTTTCAATTAGCTTTATTTAATTCTGTATTATACAAGTGGGATCTGAATCCCCAAACTTCCCATCGTGAAAATGACGGAGAAGCACCACTGCACAAAAGGAAGGCAGAACTTCAGAGCTGGAAGACAGGCTAGATCAAGCCATTTCTCCTCATGTGGTCAAAAATTCTTTCCCCTTTGCACAATGTGCTTTCCAGACCAGCAGGTTTACCCCAGGAATAAGAGAGACAAAGCTAGCTGTAAACGCTCCCTCCTCCTCTCCCCAACAAAAGAGGCTACTCAATGCCAGTAGTGGAATGGTTAAAGATTAGGTTTTCAGTCCCTCAGCTAGTCCATTAGATTAAGAAGTGTCCCGGTTTCTCCCTCTCTCCTGAAAATGATCCAGGAAAATCAAAGACCTGAAATGCTGGAGACTTACCTCCTTTCCTTCCCCCATCCTATAGCCTTGTTCTCTAAGCAGAGAGTAGGCAATGAACTCTGAGGAGGCTGAAGGAAAGCCAAGGAAAATCAGGGGCTACCTGAATCCTTGGGAATCTGGTGGCTACCCTGGTGCCCTCATTCATTCCCTTTGAGGTTCAGACACCTGTTTGAAATAGTACACAGAGAGGGCTGCCCTTAGGGATTCAGAAGCAACCAGGGATACAGAACACACAGGAACCGTTGTGAGGGTACACACCATTCCAGGGATGGCCCCGACCACAAACAGGGCAAGACTCCCCCCAGCCAAGGCCCCAAGAGCTGGGGGAGCTGGGATGAGGCCCTGGCAGGGGGAAGAGAGCTCCTGCAGCAGTACTGTGAGCTCACAGGATTTTACTTCTTCTTCCTCTCCTGGGAACAGCGAGGGCAGAACCTGGTATAAAGGGAAGTTAAAAGCCAGTATTTAGGGCATGGTATGAACTTTGGACATGCAGCCCCAAAGCACCTTTTCCAAAGTTCCAGACCTAGTTTAAATATATTTTTTTTTTCCTAAGAGGTCTTCTCAGTGCATTTATACAGTACCCTCCCTTCTGCCACCCAGGACCTCCCCTTTCCAAAGGCCCTCCAGACTGTTTGTTCACTCACCATTTTCCTCTTGGTTTTGTCGTCAGACCCACGCAGGCAAAATGAAACCATTCAATGGAACACTGTCGGGATGGAGAGCAGGCAGTTAAAGAGCAGTTTTATTTTGAAATCATTGCTTCTGGACTAGTGAAGCTTCCCAACATTTGATCACAAACTCTAAACCCTTAGTAGTGATCAGGGACTGAACACTTGCACCCAAGCTATGCATTGTTAGCAAGGAGAACCCTCCTCCTTCCTTGGTAACTGTGGAGGCAAGAGAACAACCTGTCATTTTAAGGAAAAGCCTGAAGAAATGGCTTTCTAGGGCCTTTTAAGTGCCCCTCTCTCTGCCCTTCCAAACTATTTGAAGTAAACCCTTTTCTTGTCACTGCTTGCTCTATCAGGCCCCACCCAAGCAGGACAAGACTTTCTGTGCGAGAGTCTCTCCACTCTATTCTCCCCATTTCCATCAATTCCAGGCTCTTACATCTGGGTTGTCGCAGCCAATCATCTCCCCATAGGAGACCTGGTGGCAGAGGCAGTAAGTAGGCTCATTGGGGTCCACGGGCATATCCAATACGTCTGAAGGGTGCACATTTCCAAAGGTGACTGAAGGCATCCCATACTCTGTGCTACTGCAGGACAGGAATAAAGTAGGTCAGCAAAATAGGAGACATGGAACTCAAAGCTACTTAAGACAATGCCCATGTTTGCCAGAGACAGCCACTTCTCACACACAAGTCCACTGAAGTGACCTGCTTTCCCCTTCACACCCCCCTCCCCTGAAAGAATGACAAGGTCTCCTTCCTCTCCTCCTCCCTCAAGGAGGGACAGAGGACACATCGTCTAGCCTGGATGACTATGAGATCCTTCACAAGAAAGTGTGGCTAGGCCTCCTTTGGTCTGGCTTGTAGAGCTGCTCCTCATTTCTGCAAATCTCTTAAACACTTACGTGCGGACAAGCTTCAATTTCTTCTGGGCAGTTTTTGGTGCTTCCTCATCAGAGTTCTTCCCTTTAGAGCGAGCACGGGCAGCTTTCTTCTCTTTCTGGGCTCGGCCCTCTGGCAAGAAGAGAAAAAGGTGTTGCATCTGCCACCCCATCAAAACAGACACCTGACACAGTAACAACCTTTCCATCACTAAAATACACTTCTCCTGTGGAGCGTATATTGGCTTTGGGCCACGCACCCCATCTTAATTTTATCTACTGGCCTTGACTATGCTCACACAAGAAGAGCCCAGGTCACCATCTTTTTACCTGTCCTTCAGATTCCAGCGTAACAGTCTTTGATCTGTACCACTCCAGTGCCTGCCTTCATCCCCACCACTTCCATAGTCACTTGGCTGCCTCCTGTATCAATCTGCAGCCCAGTGGTGGTACTCACTCTTCTTGCCCTTGCTGGAAGAACTGTCATAGTCGCTTGACTCTATCTGCTTCTCCTTCAGGTCTGCTTCAAAGCGAGCGAGATCTGTGTCCAGCCGGCGGATGTGCTTATCAACCTGCAAAGACAACAGCGACCAGGAGTTACCACAGAACAGGGACCAAGAGAGAAAGAGGAGAGGGCATGGGGCTTGCAGTAAGAGAAGCAAGAGCTGGTAGGACCTAAAAAGGAGAGCAAGGCCTTCCAAGATTGAGGGTTTTAGTACAGCCTTTCAATATGATAAACACTAGACACTTCCCTTCATACCATCTCGTAGGTCTGCATAGCCAGCTGAACCTTGTCATCCCCAAACTCCTTGCATTTCCCATAGGCATCCTGGATTTGCTTGAGAAGCCCCAGCTTTTCCTCTGAAGACAAAGTCCGTGCATTGCTGATATACTCCGTGGCCAACTTATCGATCTCCGACTTGAGGTCTGAAACAAGTTTACCATTAAATACATAAACACGCGTACACACACACACTACAGCAGCCTCCCGTAAGAGAGACTGAAAAAGAAGAGCAGCTGTAGGTTTCCTCCCCTGCCCTGAGACCCCTGTGATAAAGACAAAGGAAAGAAAAGCTGGTCAAGCTGCCTACTTCCCATCTCCTCAGCAAAACTACCTCTAATCCTCACCTTCAGTTCTCTGATCCAGATCTCGCATGAGCTGGAAGTTTCTCTGCAATTCAAACGGCAAGTTCTCAATACCTGCAAGGAAAGGAGGATATATGGAGAAATCAGCTTCCTGTTCATGATACCAAGGCAGGAACAGAGCTAACTGGTAACACCACATACACCACTCCATAATTGCTACATAATAGCGTGCTTCCATTTGTTGTCAACTCCGAAGGAAAGAGCCTGTAAAACCATGGTGTATTTAATCCAGGAGCACAATTCTGTAAATACTAGTTAAGAGAAAACTACTGCCATGCAGAAAGGCTTACATTAAGAAAGCAGAAAACCAAAATGTGTATTGAAGTCAGTCACTGCAATACAACGTATCTGCCCAAGAATTCCATTCAGTAATGCAAAACCAGCGTTGTTTGCCATCTGTTGTACCACTGAGTTATTTCTATACAAGGATGTCAAAATTAAAGTCGATCAAATGCTAATTCACTGAAAAGCGAGTCCATTTTAGTGCATTCATTTTACATATAAGGGACAGGAGACACTTTGTTCAGAGACAAAGAGCAAGTCTGAGACAAGACCAAGAGCAGTGAAGAGCAGTCCTGACCCTCTGTCGTGTGTTCCTTGTTCTGCCTTCTGCACCATAATCTCAGTGTGGTCTGTCCAATACCTGGAAGGATGCTGTACACTGTGAATAATAAACATCTGTAGGGTTCTGAATGAGCAATGTGATGTTGATAGTCAATTAATTTTCAATGCATTATGCTACTCACCCCCTAGGCATCACCAGATGCTCAACTGACAAAGCTAATAAAACCAATTCTCATTTTTCCATGCCTGTCTAATCAAACCAAGATCTAGTGTCACTGCATTATCCTGAAGTCCAAGCTGGATTATCGTCACTGTCTGCACATTCCTCAACTGGGTATTTCCATGTTTGTCCAGCACGACAGACTTCACACAAGGTTTAAGCAGCCACCTACCCAGTTACATCTCTAGGGCTCAAAAAAGCATCACAGAAGACACACCAGGAACATAATGCTGAAAAAGACCATGCTGGCAAAGGGAACTTATGGCATGGATGAAATCCAGCTTGGGAATCTCAAGACCATGCCTTTTTCTTTCCTGCCATTCCCAGCCTCATCAACTCCAAAACTTTCACTTTATACAGCACATGAAATATGGGTCATACTGCAGCATGCCACTTTTCATTCCTCTCCAAAGCCTCCCCTGCAGCAGACAGGACAGGTATCCTGCAGAGGTGAATGGCTTGCATTGTGCACGGTATGTCAAATTTGCACTGAGTTTATTCATCCTGGAAGATCATGACTTCTAAATTCTTGACTTTGTAGTTTAAAAAAAAAAAAAAAAAAAAAAAGGTAATTTCTTTTTGTCTTCTAAAAAGGACAGTTGTTAAAGCAGAAATTGCTTTGGGTACAGCCAGTTGCCCCTCAGCAGGGCTAGAAACCTTTAGACAGAGCGAGGAGCACTTGAACTAGCACAAAACCAAGAGGATGCTACTCTCCAGGCTGAACAACCCCACAGGAGGTTACAGCCACATTTCACAGTGATGTTCTTGCAGCAGGAGAAACACAGGCGGGAGTTTGGTTCTGCTACAAAACCTGAAAGTCCCTGTGCTCTAGTTTTTACAACTGCTACTGTAAAATAAAACACCACCACTAATGCCAGTGGACGTCCTCATCTGGAAAGCCTCTGTCTTCCCTTTGCCTCTAATTGGCTGGTCTTGCCTTTTCAGCCCATGCCATCTATCCATCAGAGAGTCTTTCCAGCTCCTTCTGCCCTCAGTGCCAGCTCCTTGGCCAGGCCAGAGGCTCCCTTGCCTTGTTACCTGCCTCTGTGCCTACAGAGCTCTCTGCTCCTGGCAGCTCCTGGCAGTGCAGAGGGGTGTTAACCAGTGCTGGCTTTGGCTTAGCAAATGCTCAGCACAGACACCATCAGCAGATCACTTACCAGTCAAGCACGTACAAGCAATGATCTTCCAAAGGTTCATTAGCTAGCCAGGTTTCCATGGGGACTGATGAGACAAACCCTTGTCATCTGAATTCCTTCCCTGCTAAAACCATCAAAACGGTTCACTCTGCAATTCTATTATGGGACCAATGTTCTGTAATCACTTCATCAATAAATCGGGAGAAAACAAAACAAGTGACAGTAAAGTGACTTTATAATCAGAACTGTTACAAAGATGGTTTATCTTTTCAACTGGAAGTAGAAAGAAGCTGAGTACACCATCACAAATTATGATCTAGAGAGAGAGTGGCAAGAACAAAATGCTTAACAAGATAAAGCTGCAGCTACGCAAGTTTTAACTGAGCAACAAACTATTTGTAAGGTATATAGTTTAACCTAACTATGGGGAAGTTTTCTACTATTTGCAGCTAACCCAAAAGCTCTTATCTACCCTCCCCAGCTTTCCTGTAGGCTCCCTTAAGATACTGGAAGGCCACAATAAGGTCTCCCCGGAGCCTTCTCTTCCCCAGACTGAACAACCCCCACTCTCTCAGTCTGTCCTCATAGGAGAGGTGCTCCAGCCCTCTGATCACCCTTGTGGCCCTCTCTGGACAGGCTCCAACACAGCCATATCTTTCCTGTAACAGGGGCTCCAGAACTGGAGACAGTGTTCCAGATGGGGTCTCACAAGAGTGGAGCAGGGGGGTAGAATCACCTCCCTCAACCTGCTGGCCACACTTCTCTTTATGTGGCCCAGGATACAATTGGCCTTCTGGGTGGCAAGTGTCCAGTGACGGTTCATGTTGAGCTTCTTGTCCACCAGTACCCCCAAGTCCTTTTCTTCAGGGCTGCTCTTGAACCAGTCACTGCCCAGCCTATATCGGTGCTTGGGATTGCCCCGACCCAGATGGAGGACCTTGCACTTGGTCTTGTTGAACCTCATAAGGCTGGCATGGGCCCACATCTCCAGCCTGTCAAGGTCCCTCTGGATGGCCTCCCTTCCCTCCAGCGTGTCAGCCGCCCCACACAGCTTGGTGCCGTCGGCAAACTTGCTGAGGGTGCACTCAATGCCACTGTCCATGTCACTGACAAGAATGGTCCCAGTACTGATCCTTGAGGGACTCCACTCATCACTGGCCTCTACTTGGACGTGGACCTGTTGACAGCCACTCTTTGGGTGCAGCCGTCAAGCCAGTTCTTTATCCACCGAATTGTACATCCATCAAACTCATATTTTACCAGCGTGGAGACCAGGATGTCATGCAGGACAGTGTCAAAGGCTTTGCTCAGGTCCAGGTAAATGACATCGGTTGCCCTTCCCTTCTCTATTGATGTTGTGACCTTGTCATAGAAGGCTACACAGATTTGTCAGGCACGATTTGCCCTTGGTGAAGCCGTGTTGATTGTAGTCAGTCACCTCTTCGTTATTCTTCTGCCTCCAGAAGGATCTCCTCCATGATCGTACGAGGCAGAGGTGAGACTGACTGACCTGCACTTCCCTGGTTCATCCTTCTTTCCCTTTTTGAAAATGGGGGTTATGTTTCCCCTTTTCCAGTCAGTGGGGACTCCACTGGACTGCCAGGACTCTTGGAATATAAAAGAGAATAGTTTAGCAACCTCATCTTCCAGTTCTTCTGCAGGCATCCATAACCACGCTGTCTTGTCCCTAAAGAACCACATGCTCTCACTCTCCAAAAGTCATAATCCATCACCACCTTCCTTCCCCCCCGAGTTATTGTTATTTTACTTATTTACTTTTAGAAGCACATCTAGGTTATCAAGCGTAGGCACCTTATATTTAAACTTCAGCTCCTTAGGTGTTAACTCTGACATATGTACGAAGTGCAAGCGCACACAATCTGATTACTTTCACTGTGCTTCAGTCCTCCCCAGCGTGGCTTTCAACTGTGCCCAACAAGGGGTTTGTACTGCGACAATGTCCAAATTCCTAAAACAAGATCCACTGCACCAAGTACTAGATCAATACACACTGCCTTTCCCGAGACATCTGTTCACCCATCATGTTCAACATGCTTAAATTCATTAAGAAATGTGAAAATACATTTTGAAACATAACCACAACAGTACAGATTTCAGCTAACACTTTAAGCACCACACTGCTGAAGGTAGTGAAAAAATCCTGCTTGTGCCAGGGACTGTCATAATGAGAGGGTAAGTTCTTTGCCCACCAAGAAAGGAATTTGTCTGGGATCTTGCAGAGAAAACACATGGGAATTTTTGGTACTTGATGTTTCTCAGAATTTTGTAGCATTTGAAGTATACTGCAGAACAACTGGCTTACAGCAATCTTAGGAACTTCCCTGCTTCTTCATTCGGGGGAAGGACAGTTTTTATATCACTCTATCTCTCCTTTTAGAGGGCATAACCCTTTCAAACTGCTGCTTCTACTCTGTCCTGTGTTCTCAGCTAATTATTTGTCTTCCTATGCAGTTTATTGAAATTGGTGCACAAGTATAACATATACCTTTCTCTCTATTCATATATGACTAAGCCCTGCTACAATATAGGCATCCTAACCTGTTAACATTACCCTCACAACAGCCCTGTAAGGCCTAACACTACCTGCATCTTTACAGGCAGGGTACTCAGGCACACAGCAGACTCTTTCAGCCACAGAGATCTGGGAATTCTGTGCCCACGTCATATACCCCAAGCTCTGGGCCAGGGACCGCACACTAGTCCACCCCTGGCACATCTACTTCAGGGACTGTCCAAGGAAACAGGTATCAGCCAGCAATGACAGTTAATGTGACAGCATAGAATCATTAAGGTTGGAAAAGACCTCCAAGATCATCAAGTCCAACCTTTTACCAACACCTCCATGGCCACTAGACTGTGTCTCAAAGCGCCACATCCACCTGTTTTATGAACACCTTCAGGGATGGTGACTCCACCATGACCCTGGGCAGCCTGTTCCAATGCTTAACTACTCTTTCAGTAATGTGACACCCCTGTGGGGGACCAAAGAGCAGACCCTTTTCTCAGAGAGGGAGGGCTCTCTCTGTGTTTTGCTTATTACATTAGTTCAGTGCTACAGCACCCACAGCCAAGACAGTATGCAACATTGGTTAAGTCTCAGTAAAGGGATCTTTATTGCCGTGTTAAAGATCACCCTTGGTATCAGAAGCTTGGGGGATTTGGAAGACTAACATGTGAAACAAGACTTGCACCACTCCAGGCATTTCCAGCCTGTCACAGATCTCTAAAGGCAGGGACCACCACTACCAGACTGTTTGTAAAAACAGTCACATCAGATTTGCTGTTGGCTAAATGAAGAAATGCAGAAAAATGCAGTATGTGTTGTCTTGTAAAGCCACCTTGGATCAGCTCTGATAAAAATACCAGTCAACAACAAAATACATTCTAAATGAACCGGTCATTAACAATAATAAACACAGTAGCTCAGTGGGGGCTGTGCCAGCAGCTTTCACACAGAAACAAATGATGCTGATGACTCACCCAACTCCCTCCCCTGCAGGAGATCTTTTCTAATTTCCCACGGATCACGTATGCTGCAGCACCGATGCAACTAATCCAAAGTCTCAGTAAAGTGAAAGGCATCTTGCACTACACTGCCCTACGCGGTGTCGAACACAGAAACAATTTCTAAAGAGATCTGCATATCTGAAGTATGATGTAAGATACCTTTGAGGCAAGAACAGAAGGGTTAGGCTGAATGCTGCACTGGGTAGGTAAAATGAGAGGTGGATGGGGAATTTGGAATGCAGCCATGACTGGGAAGGAATTAAGGGCTTGCCTACAGCAAGAGGAAAATCCAGATAGATGTTGCTATTCCAAAAGAATAATCCTATTTTACTGGTTAGCTAATGTTATCAAGGAATGAAAGGACATTCCCATGTCAGCTGCAGGACAAAGATGACGACTTTCAAGTGGGCATGGGGAGCTTCTGGTGCTCTGTGCTGGGGCTGGCTTTGTTTAACATCTTTATCAATGATTTGGACGAGGGGATAAGGGGACCCTCAGTAAATTTACAGACAGCGCGAAATTAAGAGGGCGTGTTGATCTGCTTGAGGGTAAGAAGGTTCTACAGAGAGATCTGGACAGGTTGGATCAATGGGCTACAGTCAATTTTATGAGGTTTAACAAGGCCAAATGTCAGTCACAACCACCCCAGGCAACACTACAGGAAGAGTTGCTGGAAATCTGTCTGGCAGAAAGCGACCTGGGGGTGCTGGTCAACAGCTGGCTGAAGATGAGCCAGCAGCGTGCTCAGGGGGCCAGGAAGGCCAACAGTATAGTGGCCTGCACCAGAAATGACATGGCCAGCAGGAGAAGGGAAGTGATGTGCCCCTGTACTCGGCATTGGTGAGGCCTCACATCGAGTACCATGTCCAGTTTTGGACACCACTGTATAAGAAAGGCAATGAGGTGCTGGAGTGGGTACAGAGGAGGGCAACAAAGCTGGTGAGGGGTTGGAGAACATGTCTTATGAGGAGAGGCTGAGGGAGCTGGGATTGTTTAGCCTGAAGAGGAAGCTGAGAGGAGATCCTATTGCTCTCTACAGCTACCTGAAGGGAAGTTGTAGTAAGGCTGGTGTTGGCCTCTTCTCCCTAGTAACTAATGACAGGGCAAGAGGAAATGGCCACAAGCTGCACCAGGGTAGTTCAGATTAGATATTAGGAAGAATTTCTTTACTGAAAGAGTAGTTAAGCATTGGAACAGGCTGCCCAGGGACACGGTGGAGTCACCATCCCTGAAGGTGTTCAAAAAACAGGTGGATGTGGCGCTTCGAGACACAGTCTAGTGGCCATGGAGGTGTTGGTAAAAGGTTGGACTTGATGATCTTGGAGGTCTTTTCCAACCTTAATGATTCTATGCTTCTGTGTTAACTTACCAGCTAGGTCTGTTGCTTCCATCATCCTTTTCACCAAGGCAGATATGTCCTAGAGTCTGCTTCTGGAACAGGTCCTGACTGGTAGCCTCCAAGATGGAAATACTTTTTACTGTTTTGTTACCAGTCCGTACCAACCTTTTATGCTGACATTTATTCAGTAGCAGACCAGTGCAAGCATATAGAAATCTGAACTTCCAGTCTGGCACCCACTTCCCATCTGGAACAATGTGTGCTCCCCATTCAGCAAGGCAAATCAAGCAACAGCCTCATCAGCCCAGGCAGGAACACAGATGGTCGACAGTGAGAGCTGGAAGAGTCAGGGAAGCATTGTTTGTGGGTGTGTTTCCAAAGCAATCAAACACAACCCTTCCATTCACCTCAGCTATCTGGGCAGACATGTCCTCAGCAGTAAAGCACAGGTAGGTGAGCAGAGAGGTAATTTTGTAACAAATCTGGGCACCAGACAGTTGAAGAGAGTTATATACCTTGGTTCTGTTGCCATAAAAGTTAAATTTGTGTGTTGTCATTAAGTATACTCACTTTACCTATGGGTGAGCAGGGAAGCACTGATGGGAGATTTGGTTGGTTGCATGGCAGTTGCCTCTACTATAAACACAATCCCCACACACATATAAACAGAGACTTGTAGAAAACTATTTGGGACCATTTTCTGAATGTGCATACTTCAATGACACCTATTACAAAGAAGCTCTGCAATCCTCTTGAAAATTCCAAACGTGAAGAAAACTCAGTGTTTGCATTTAATCTTCTGGAAAATCTGTATTAGTCGCACCTCCTTTCTACCCCTCAAAGCCTCCACTACAGCATTTCTAACCCAGTACCAGAGCAAATACTGAGCCAAGCACAGTAGCTCAAGTTTGAGCAAGCACAAACTCCTCTAACGAGCTGTCGTGCACATTCAGTCTTCTCATCACAAAATGCTGTTTTCTTTTTTCTTATTCTTCCTCCATTACTTTCTCTGACTCTTAACTCCCCCCTTGCACCCACTTTTTCCCCTACTTAAGCTGCACGGCTTTCTTGGCACGAGGGAAAGCACTTCAGCATCTTGCTTTCATCTCTCAGAAGCAGGCATAAAACGGTTGAGATCAGGAGGATGATATTTGAAGAGATGGAAATCTTTTCATGCTTAATTTCAGCCACTGAAGAGCACCAAGAAAAGAGCCATGCTCAAAGAAAAACACTCTGGATGATGAGAACTGGAAAGAAACACTCCTCCTTCCCCAAATCCTTTTGCTCAGTGTAGTCATTGAAGAGGCAGCTTCTACAGGATGAAGGAAGGTGAAGGAAAGTAGACAAGACAGAGAGTTCCTCTGTCAGGATGCTCAGCACAGAAGGAATGTGTGTGTTGAGTGCTGCAAAAACATCTGGTAGGAGTGCAACACATTTCATACAGATACGCTTTGCAATTAACAGGCTTAAAGCAAAGGCAAGGGAATGTTCAATCCTGGGTCTAAATCCAGTTTCAAATTACAGCAAGGACTTGAAAGCTACTGAAATACCAGACCTAAGAAGCTGCCAGACACTGTTTACTAAGAGAACTGTTGTTAACTTGGTTATTCCACAAAAATCTCCTGGAAAAGAACTTTAGATGGCCATATTAGAGGACTTAAGATTCATTAAACAATTGAAGCTGTATGGGTAGCTTTGTCAGATGGCTCATGCATTTTAACATAGATTTTTTAATTAACTAACCATGGGATTTTCATACAAGGTGTTTCTCATTCCCAGCGACTGAGCAGTAATTTAAAGTTCTAGTTTATTCTCTTTGCTCAGTAAAGAGTCACACATACACCATCCCAAACCCAATCTGAAAACTGACTTGGTAATGAGGTTTTCATGGTCTTTGTTATTGTGACATTAGAATGCTTTTTCACAACACTGCTGTGGAGCAGCCCGCTGCCCTTACCAATAAGCCAAAAGTCAAGAGATTTACTGAGGCAAAAAGACTGAAGCCAATAATGGCAGCTAATTACAAACACAGCTCTTGAAATGTCTAAAAATGCTACACAGTCTGACTTTCCAGAATTACCTGTTCAAAGACGACTTCAGCTGCAGCTATGAACATTCTGCACGCCTGCTCCTCTGACTACAGATTTTCACTCACAGTTTTGAGGGAAGCACAATCCATGGTGAGGAGAACGTGTTAAAAAAAGTGTGACCCCTCCCAAAAATAAACAAAGACATCGCACTCGCTCTGTCAGAGCAGTGTGCAACTGCCTCAAACATAAGGCCACCTTTTTTCTTCCTAGTCTTCACTGAATTAGTTACACACCTTCCTTTCTTCAAGGATATGAAGAGGTCCTACCAATGACTGCCCTCTGATCACACACTCTTCATTCGCTCCCTGAGCAGATCATGCAGACTGTAAATTATATGAAATAGAATCTCTGTGAGAGTTGAAGAAAAAAATAAATTAAACTGAAAACTGTGTCCACATTAGCACCCTATTAAAAGAATTCCACTCCAGGAAGTAAATGTAAACATGAGACATTTCTGAAGAGCTGACCAAAAGTTCTGGCTTATTTCTTTGCCTCAATTTGCAGGAACTTCTGGAGTATTAGTGAGCTGCTTTAAAATTGAACTGAATGTTTTTGAAATACTGAAATGATGAGGAAAGGCAGAAATGGAATAGCTGGTCTGAGATCACCTCAAAGAATTAAAAGAGAGTGAAAATACAGCTTAAGTGTTACACTTGCCTGACCAGACCTTTACTGATAAGAGTATACTCCTCATTAGTGAAAATAATGTTTTGGAGTAATTAAACCACAATTTGCATCATGATGCAGTATTGATGTAGTATTAGTATCTCGCATGACAAGATGGGAAAAAAACCCCAAACATAAGATATTTTGAAAGTATTTTAAACGGCTTCAGAAGGCTTTGAAATACATTATAGAGAACTATGTGCAGTGGCTGCACCACTCACACCACTCACACAGGAGTTGTTGATCCAACAAAAGAAAAGTTAGTCACCTGGAAATGGGATGCAGACTCGAAGAACAAGAATGCAAGGAACAAACCAGGGGACAGCAAAAGATGGCCCAACTGCAAACAGACACTTTCCATCAAGTTTTAGAGGGTAGTATGTTTAGGAACAAGCAATGTTAGGGAAGGATAAGGGATGCTGGACTGCATTTTTAAGGAACAGCAAGACTGTATCGCAGCGATATCACGGTAGAAAGTTACCTGACTATGAGCTCCCAGCTGAAATGCAATGGTGAAGAGGGAAAGGGCGTGCCCAACAGAAGGGCAATAACCTGATTTCTTTAGCTAGTCCATGAAGAAGCCTGGTTACTAAAAGCCTGTATGCATTTTCAGAGAGTCAGAAGATCAAGAAGGATGTCAAAAGATTAGCACAGATTTGGAGAAGAACAATGTGGTAATTAGAAAAGTGAAAAATATGTTATTGCAGGCAATTCCACCCCCCACCAAGTTACCAGGAAGAAGGTTAAGATTTAATCAATTACGTTCTACACAGGGAAGAAGCTTTTAATAAGGGGATACTTCAACAAGGCAGGTAAAGGCATTACAGGTGCAATGACTAAATACTGGACTGCAAGAATGAACTACAGACAAAAGTCACAAAACACGACAGGAAAGTCTATTGGCAAACTTATTGAAGACCAAGATGGACACTCTTTGACTCCAAGTATTACAGTTCATAGGATGTCCTTTTCTGAAGGAAACTCTAGATTAAGCAGAGTGACTGCCTTACAATTAGCTAGCAAAGGGAAGTAGTGTTGCATACACGATGCAGGACACCAGACAAAACTGAAAAAGGCCTTAAGGGCTCCAGGACTATACAAAAGAGGCCAAACCATTGCAGCTAAGGTTACTTTGTTCTTCCTAACATCTTTGTAGGCAGATGTTTTTCAAGTACTTTTACACTGTGCACACTGGTTGATTGTTTTTTATTTTTTTTTTTTTAGCAAGATGCCCTAACAGGTCTACATCACCATATGAATATCCACGTTCAGGAAGATGAGGATCTCTAATTCAATTGCAGAACCACACATCTCACCTGAGAGAAAAGAGTTTGTAATTTTCTCTGCGTGTTTGTAACTGTAGTGGAACAGGGGAGCTTCCAGGGTGTTCATCAATCTCAGCTGACAGTGACAAGGAGATCCAGATGTGTTTGTCTTTGGTCACTTCAGAGGTGCTCTCTAGCCACCAAGCTCATCTGCACCTTCCTTTCTCTCTGACTCGGTATCTACCATACTTCCCCACGCTCAGTGCTGCACCTTTCTCATCCCTGCCTACCATACTCATGTGCCAGTCTTTTACTCCTTCGTCTTTGCACTGCAGCTCTTACTCAAAATTCCCTTGTGCTCTCCCAGCAGGAAAACCCTGTGTTTTCACCATGCATTTACTCCTTGTCCATCCACTTCTTCTTCCCCTCATCCAGCCCCCATCCTCCCAGCTTCTGGCTATCTTTGCTGAGGAGCCTCAGTCAAATGCAGTCTTCCACAGCAGAATAAAAGGAGCAGAACAACGTATCTCTTTCCTCATCAATCCTCGCTCCTCTCCCAACTTTTCTTCCTTGTTGTTGCACCCTCCTTCCTTGCAGCTCCTAGGTCCTTGCCCGTTCATTTCCAGCTCCTCTTTAGCTTTCACTAAAATTTATTATGGTTCTTGAACTTTCTTAATTTAATACACAAGAGATTTCCTTTCCCAATGGCAAAAGGAGCACTGCAGACACAAGGAATGACACCCTTGTCTCCATATCAACGCTCTATCAGCTCTGTACCAGAAGAAACCTAGTGTAATAAAGCTTCTGAAGAACCAAGCGTCAGTGTTTCCAAGCATATGCCAAAAAACAGCCAGAGATTTAACTTGGTCAGGTATAGGGAAGTGAAGGACATACTACCAAAGCTACCATGCTTTAAACACACCACCCCAGTATCACGCTCCCCCATTTCCAGTATTGACACCAGATCAGAAGGAAAGCATGGAAACAGCATTCATAAAAAAAATTGGCTACTAAATATTAACCTATTAGGACACTCCATCAAAAACAATTCCTCTGATTAGACACGATTTTAAGAACACGCATTGAAAGTCTTATACTCAAAGGGCAGAGCTTGACAAAGTTATAAGCACCTTAAAGAAGAATGGTATCATAGCAGGACTCCAAGTCCATTAGTATTTACAGAGCCCTTCTTCGACCAGCAAAAAACAGGACTGCATTTCTACATGACCAGCAAAAGAAACTATCCAAGCTACTTCCCTGCAGACAGAGAAGTCACCATCAGCTTTATTTCACCAGCCCCGCAGCGCAGCCCGGGAGACCCGCTGACAGCCGGCTGCCACTCCTGAAGGGAACCGAAGCAGCCGCGGGCTCTTTCCTCGGGGACAAATCAAGCGCTCGCCGCCGGCATTAGCGCGGAGTGTTCACGGACCGCAGCGGGGCTGGCTCCTGGCGGAGTCGGAGCCGAGAGCTGCTCCGCAGCAGAGCGCGGCCCGTACCTCCGCTCCGTGCGCGCCGCCTGAGCGGTTCCGAGACGCCACTACGCGTCGGGCCTCGGATGGTGGGCTCTCCGCACGGCGGGCTCTCCGCACGGCCTCAGGGCCGGGCCAGGCCCAGCCAGGCAGGGCGGCCGCCCGAGAGGCTCGAAGCAGGCCGCGGGCAGCCCAGGGACCGGCGGCCCGGGGACCGGCCCCCATGCAGAGCTCGGCCCCGCCCCACATCGCGGCCTGTCCGTACTCGCGTGGCCTCCCACCAGGGTGGCCCCAGCCGCAGCCCTCGGCCCCGACCCCGGCTCTTACTATCCAGGTAGTGCTCCAGGTACATCCCCGCCGCCATCTTGGGCCCCGCACACACGGGCGCTTCCGGCGGGTGCCGGCGTCCGGCGCCCTCCCCCGCCCGGAAGCAGCGCTGCATGACGGCCGAAGCCGCTTCCGCCCACCATTTTGGGCTCTGCGGGGCTGGCCGGGAAGGGCCCCGGGCTGCCCCCGTCCCCGAGTGCGCCGCCTCTTTACCCTTCCGGGTGCTTCCTGCCCGCTGCCTCAGGGCTCCGCCGGCCTTCCCTCCCTCAGTAGCACACGGGGGCGGGATGCCCCGCGGGATCAACCCGGGCCGGGGAGAACGATCCTCGGGGAGCGGGGGCGAGCCGAGCGGGGCGGGGCCGGCCGCAGGGAGCGGGCGCTGCCTGAGGTACGGGAGGAACCAGGCCCGGGGCTGCCTGGAGCCGACGCCACAAGCGGCGGGAAAGTGGCTGGCTGCCTGCTGCCTTCCTCTCCACGCCCCCAGAAACGGGCTTCGACTGCTGGAGGCTACGCGCGTCTCACCAGGCTGCGCACATTACTCAGCAGCCTGGCCGGGCACAGCCGGCAGAGAATCTGGGTGAGGAAGTGCTGGTTACCGCCCTGCACTTGTTCCATTCACCATGTAACACTTGCCGCTGCTATATTAATAAAGAGACGGTCTGTGTTGTATAAGGATCATGGTACAAGCTTAACAGAGCTAACAAAACAACGAAGCAATGAAAGGGAAATTAAAGAGGGGGCCCTGTTCCCTTTCCTCCATTTTGCCAGACCCACTTTTCTGACCATATACCCCATGTCCCTTGTAGAGGTCCTACTGTTGAGTTCCGGAGCCCTTCCCCAGACTCTCCTTTGCTAGCGACTGCACCTGATGTGGTGTGGTGCTAGGTCAAGAGGGTGGCATCACAGCTGCGATGACAAAGGAACTGAGATAAAATTACCTTACTTCTTTTGGTCCTTCCAGTCTATAATGCTCAGGATTGCATTTGAGAGACCAGCATTAATTTAGCACCCTATGCTGTTTAGGAGGCACTGGTTTTGCGTGGCAACCATTACAATTCATCCACCTTTCTCCTGTCCCTCACCTCCGTTGTGTTGTACCCTACAGACTGTAATGGCAGTCAGTGACCAGGACTGTGTGCCACCAGATTCTGGCCACGAGGAGAACTGACCAGACTTGTTTCTTCTCTCTCCTCCCAAAGACATCCCAAGACACCGCAACTTAATTTACATGGATGTACTGCGATTAAGTCTTCCAGCAGCCTGCAATACCACACCAAGGGGCTGTTAGAAAAATTAATCACAGCTCTTTGAACTACAAACTATTTTGCTGTTAAACTATTTGGTTAATTCAGAGATCCTCTTTGTTCTGAAGATGCAGTTTTCCAGTTATAATCCTATAGTCATTGAAGTGATTTATGACATCTGTAATTATTCAAACATTTCTTATTCTTTTCAGTTCCTGTGTGAATCAGCTGGCTTCAGTTAGTTGAAATTATTGTTATGCCTCACTTTGTTTTTAAAGTACTTCAAAATTCTTGTAAAAATTGCCTTACTTATTAAGGGGATGGACAGGGCTGTTACATGTAAAAAAATTTAAAAAAATTCAACTTCCTCTGCCCTGTCACAGTCCTAAACTAGAATCCCCCAGTGCGTCCTGCTGGGAGGCCCTGATCTTGAGGAACAGGCACTCTCAGACAGCACCAATTTGGGTAGGAGATTACCTCAGGAGTCCTGGTGCATCCTCCAAGGCAAGGCGAGGGAGTTAGCAAAGTATCAGACTGTTTAAGCACCCTCTGGACCAGCTGCTGCTGGTACAAAAAACAGGGAAAAGGGGAGACGCCCAAAAGTCTTAGTAAAGTGTACAAATGTCTCTTAACTTCATTAACTGCCCCTGTGAAGGGGGGAAAGAAAGGGCAGAGACAGTTTTGTGTACCTGTGTGGTCTCACAGCAGCAGAAACTTCCAGTCCAGCAAAACCCAAGCTCTGAATCTAGACAAGTTTGCTCTATGTTTTTGCTTTCTTTAGAAAGCCAAGACACAAAGTTTCTGGAGAAGTGCATCGCTCAGGGTTCCAGAAGCATCCTCACCTGCAGATGTAGTGTTACCACAGCACTTTTGGTGAGATGACGCGGAAACGCTTCCCCAGCTGGAACAGGCTCTAGAAGTATATAGCTATTTAGGTCTCCCCCTTATGGCTATTTACATCTCCCTCCTATGGCTATTTAGGTCTCCCCCCTACCCAGGCTCATATATTGATACTCTGGGAACTAGTGCGGTAACAAAGCCGCATGTTAACCCCCATGGTCATCACACACCACCTCCCCCACCCCGGTCTGCTGCTTCAGTTACATCCCGTTGTTAAACCAGTAAATATCTCCTAGTTAGAAGGACCTGTCGGATGAGCGGGCGTACTGTCCAGGAGGCCTAGCATCTCGCAAAGGGAAGCTAAACAGCCTGCTGAAGTAGTCTAGGGTAGTGGTTCTCAACCTTTATTGTTCTACATCTGCAGACCAAATTTAAGCCTCCAGCTTTTCGGTTGCCTTACAGATCTCTTAAACATTGTCCAAGGACCAGATGGTGAAGGCCAGTGCTTGAGAGGGATTCTTACGCACACCCCAGCAGCAGGCCTACAACTTCAGTCTTTGGTTCCCTTTTTGCTGTAGAGGTACACATTGAGCTCTTCTCACTCTTTAACATCCTCAGTTCAGAGGTCCCTGCTCTGCATTTCCTTCTCTTCAGGAAAGGCCACACTTCCTTCTCACAATTGATCTGCAGCACTTGCCCCCAAGGTGCTCAATCAGCTTCATGAAAGAGGAGGCCAAAGGCCCCAGATTACAGCTGTGTCCATGTTCCAAAAACATACCCTAATTCAGTAGCAAAACTAGGCATAGACTCTAGTTCTTTGGTGTCATGATTTCTTTTCTTGCTTTTTTTGTTGTTGTTTTTCTTTCATTACATAGACACTACATGAAATAGAAATGTTTGTTGGACCGAGTTACTACATCTCTCTAGTACTTTGGTGTTCTACTATACAGAAACGAGAAACCATGCACACAAATTTAATCTGTTGTACCTGAAATGATGACTGAACGGGTACCTATCTTGTTAAGGAAGCGTACAGAGCAATTTCATTCTGTGTTCTGAAACTGCACTAGTAAACTTGGGCAGCTTTCGGGTACATTACCTGCAAAATATTAGAAGAAAATCCTAAACATGATATATATCCTTTAGTTGATATAAAGATGATAAAATAATCAATAAAAATATAGAAAACAGGCAGCATCTCATATTCTATATTAGGAAGAAAGTTGAATGATGCAGACAAATCTGTGAAGTAATGAAATATTACCTATTGCCAAGGGGTTGTAGGAAGATGTTTAGTTCTACTCATTAAATAAAACATCTTAGAAGTTGCATAGCTATAAACTGACAATAAATATTCTTAAAAGAATAATCTGGCAAGAAGATGGAAGCAATGGGCTTTCTTTTCCAAACACCTTTGGAGCTCTGAGTGTGTTCCAGAAGACCAGCAAATACTTAAGTATTTGAAAAGTAAATGGGATCATCCATGTTGCTGTCAGCCAGTTAACGCCGGTCTGGCAAAATAACAGTAACTGATACAGCTCGTGCTCAGCTCAGAAGAGAAGCATAATGCTGTTTGTTTTAAAGAAGAAGAGCTACATACCATTTTATGGCAATCCAAGTTTGGTGGCTCAAGGTAACTGTGTGGGTCTACTGTAGCAAGACTTACAATGGAACCCTACACAGCCTGCTCATTGATAAAGGAAAAAGAAAGGGGGGAGAGAAGTACTGGGTGATGGAGCCAGGCCTCGACGTGAGGCACCTAAACCAGCTCAATGCAACATGCTGTTTGGAAAGATGAAAACAGTGACTCGATCATGGTCTGTAATTCATTACAAAAGAAAAAAAGACTTCTTATACCAGAATACTTTAACGCACTGAACAAAGGCATAACGAGACCCTATGAATTAAAAAAAAAAAAAGTAGTAAAATAGAATGGCAGTGACAACAAACAAAGAATTCTACAAAAGGATGTGGCTGCTTAAGCATAAGGTTCTAAATTATGAAAGTTTTAAGTCTTTCTTGAAGATTTAACTGAATTACAGACCAGCAATACTATCATTAGTCATGTCTGAGATTCATTTACTGTTTGTGGGTGACTCTTCTAAATGATTTCCAGCCTACATATTTCCTTTTAAAGCAACATAATTTGCAAAATCCAGCTACAAATAGACAACCAATTCAGGAAAGGGCAAGAAGAAAAAGTGCTACTGCCTTCCAGCAAAGATACAAGATGCAACCTAATACAGAACTCCACGGTCACTGTAAGTCTTCTCGGGTACAGACGTACAGAAACAAAGGGGTTGGCATCACAAAGAAAACACAGGGTCAAAGAATTTAGGGAGCTGAAGAAAGGATCATGGGATATTGTTAGAGAATCTTCCACTTGTGTGAGTGGGAGTTAAATAATTGAACTGTTGTTGGCTTGTGTGCACAGAGCTGGAAAGCTGCACTGTGGAACCTGAGGCGCCATCTCAACAGGGAAGAATCTTCTATAGATGTGACCTTTTGCATCCCACAGCTACCAACTATGCTTTTTTAACAACCTGAGGCACTTTGATTAGGTTAAACAGCCTCGGGAATTCAGAGAGGAGGATGTAATTCAAACTTGGATAAGTGACAAAGATGACAAGAAGGTATCTTCTATTATTTCTACACCAGCAATGGGACTCTGGGTAATCAGAGAATCAAGAAATTCTCACTGATGGGGGGGGAGGAAAGGCGTGGAATACAGTGGCATTTCTGAAACTTGATGAGAAAGTCCCTTAGTTTCTCCCTAGGCAACAGTAAAAGCTATAGGAGCAGCAGCAAAGTGCATAAACACGAGCAATAATACCTCTGAAATAACTGGTAACACAGAAATTGCACAGCCTTAAATACACATGGATCCCCATGCTAGGTAGCAGATTCCAAGAAGGGGAAGGATAGAAAACAACACATCAAACCAGGGACTTGGAAAGGTGATTTCAAGCACCTTTAACATATAAAATCAAAAACCACTGCGAGGAATTTTAACTTTGGAGCCATTCCCCAGGGAATTCAACCAGTTGGTAAAACTTCTTTCCAACGTTTAAAACTGTAGCTTTCTTAATACAAGACAGTGCACCCAAAATGAGTCAGTTTTTCAGCCATCACCCCTATGGAGGTGATGCACACCAGACAGTAACTGGAGTGAAACTGGCAATTTTGTCCAATTCCTATGGAATATGGACATGCAGAGGAGAGCACAAGCAACAGTAAATCTCTACTGAGTCTGTGCTAATTTCCAAGGTGAGCAAAACTACAAACTGAGTTGTCCATGAGGGAAAAAAAGAAATAAAGCAGAAAAATGTGAATTAAACTTTTCTGTAAGAAAAAATTTATTATGTAGCCAAAAAGCCCTAATTCCACAATCAAGAAAGAGGAAAACTTTTGGTAAAAGCTCATCCTGGGTTCAGTGAGAAAGTCTGTGAGCAAGAAGAAACAATTTAAAAACAAAACAAAACAAAAAACCCTGAAACATAACACACAGAAAAGGGGAAGGCCAGACAGCAACCGACATAAAGCAGACATTATAAAATAGAGAAAACTGTTGAGGAAAGCTTTGTGGCTCGCAAAACTACTGCTAAGAGGAAAGGGATTTTTGATCTTTCATTCATTTATTTTAATAAAAAATAAACAAAGAAATCTTACTGATAATACTGATCCATGCTATATAAAAAAGTTGAAAATGCTAGTGACACAGAACAGGGGAAATCAGTCAACAAATGCTTCCAACTCCATATTCAGAAAGAAACTGGATGTGGCAGTCATACGAAAATAGCAACTTCTATCCAGTACCTTAGTATCAAAGTAAAGATTAGACACCATCTACTAGCGATGTATATTTTCAAGTCAGCGAAGAAACAGGAGTCCTAACAGAGTTCACTAACAAGCTCTCTAGCCCACTGATTCCGGTTTTAATTAAACTTGGGATATTAGAGAAGTACCTTAAGACATTCATGACAGTGTTCCCAAAAGGCAAATTAAATGACTCAACGTCAAAATCATGGAAAAGCTGTTGAGATGAAGAATTAGTGAATGAAAACCAAAACGTAGAACCCAGAGGTTTTATGAAATACAGATTTTGCAGAAGAAAAACCAAACCAAACAACCCTAATTTCATTCTTAGATGACATCATTATACATTTGGTTTAACAAAGGGGACTGCATAGGTGCAACATACTTAAAATCTTGTAAGGCATTGACCTAGCACCATAAGTCAAAAAGATTTACTATACATAATCACCTACTAAGAGGACTAAGAAATGCCTAGCCTGCAAGTCTCAAAAACAAGCTAATAAAAAGTTGCACTGAATGATGCTTTTCAAGTTAGTGTAGGTCAGATGCAATATAGCATTTTCAACCTGGATCCGAAAGTAAAAAATAACAACTGATACAGTTTGTGGATGATAGAAGTGGGACAGTGGCGAGTAACCCGGCCCATTGCTAGGCCAGGTCCACTCAAACCAACCTGGGCTTTGATAAAGCCTCACAAATAAGAACTTAGACCATACCTGTAGAAAAGGGGAAACCCTATCACAGAAAGCCAAGAGGTCGGATGATCATGGGGTCACACCAGACAAGCAGCTAACGTGAGCTCCTGTATAATGCTGCGAGAAAAGGGCAAACACAATCCTCTGCAGACTTAAGGCAAAGGGCAGGAGGACCTTGTCCATGGCACTGGGGCTTGAACACTCACTTCTGAAAGGAACATTCATACAAGATACTGAAAAATTTGACAAGATGTAGGAAGGAAAGATGAGAATAATTCACGGGTTGGAGGAAATCCCTTATGATGGAAGACTTAATGAGTTCCGTCTCTTTAGCTTGTCAAAAAGTGGACTGAGAAGCAATGTTACAGTGTTTAAATACCAGTCCGGGGGAAAAAGCCCCACTGTGCCCTAGGGCTCTCTGAATCAGTGGGATGGATGTACCCAGAACTACTAACTGGAAGCCAAAGCCAAAGAGATCCGAAGGAGAAATCGGGCTTAAATAAAGTGAGAACATGAAGCCCTTGCAGCATGCTACCAATGGAAGGGAGTATGTGTCCCAGTGCCTCAAAACCAAGCCAATGCATTTTATCAACACATACTTCAAATACACATTAGTTCTTGGGGCTCAATACAGGATAAATGGATTGAAACGTTACCTGTGAAACGCAGGAGTCAAATCAGCTTCTTCTAGCCTAACCTACGGATCTACAAAACACTCCAATCATTTGCAGCCAATCCTGGTGACTGAACACAGAGAAAAAGGTTCCTGCTGCAGGCGCAGAGCACAAAGGGCAGAGCTCCTGGTTTTCCTTGTGTGAACCGCAAAGCTGGGCAAAGGCAGGCATGTGCTACCCTTGTGTCTGCCCGCACGGCCGCTCGGGACTCACAGCAACAAGATGCTCATGCAGTGGTCTGGTGCAGGGGGAAGGAACACACGTTACAGGGACAGGGTGCTCGCAGCAGCACCTTCAAGGAGCCTTTTACACCAATTTATTTCTATACAAGGTGGTTAAAAAAAAAAAAAAAAAAAAAAAGCCCCTATTGGTTGTTCATACAGAAGTCTGGGATTTTATAGGCTTTGGGTGGGTGACTGATTTTAAATCCCAACACATGCTTTTTCCCTCGCCTTCTCATTCTCTTCCGAGTCAGCCTCCATGATCCAAAGAAACTAACAAATGACACACAAGACTGGTAGTCATGTGTACCAATAGAAAAAAAAAAGCCATGGTAAATACATAATCGAAACGGAGAAATGTGATGA